>CATIWR010406729.1:0-31776 GCA_949677035.1 Omphalea diandra
ACATTTGATAGGAACTAGTTATGGTCACTGGTCCTGACATTAGTTAACACATGTGTCATTAAATACATATGGGATTATATATGTATGATGAATAAACCTTAATGTGTATGCATTTCTGAACATGAAATGCCATGATTTGCAATTGAAGACGATAGTTACAGTTGGTGGTATCAAAGGATTCAAGCACACGCGGGGCAAACGTGCAAATCTCAGTGTGTATGACATCGCAGGGCTGACGGGCAAATCCCGGATGTTGAGTGCTTTGATAGGTACCAGCTGTAGCCATGTTATGACGTTGCAATTTGTGGTATCAAAGCTGGTTTACAAATGAGAACAATGGATGTTATAATTATTGGTTTGACAAATGAATTTAGATGTTACAGTTTTGGTATCAGAGAGGGCTCAAGCAAACACAAGGCAGACGTGCAAATCCCAGTGTGTATGACATCGCGGGGCTGACGGGCAAATCCTGGATGTTGAGTGTTCTGATAGGTACCGATTGTAGCATTACAGATTATGGTCGAAAAAAAAATAGTATTAGAGCAACATGATTTGTAAACTCAATTGGTCATTACATTTATTGGTATCAGAGCAAATATGAATACAGACATTACAGTTAGTGGTATCAGAGCCATATAAGTTATGTCAAATGAACACGGTTGTTACAACATATATCTAGATAGGAACCAGTTTAAGGTCACTAGCCTTAAACATTTATAACATATATGTACGATGAATCAACCTTTATGCATATGAATCAGAGCAGGGATAGATTCCATAGGGACATACACATGAACATGACATGACTTTTGTACTATGCATTATCATAGGACAATTTCTTATATGTCTATAGGGAATTAGCAAAGGGTAGTCAAGGTAGTACCTATGGCTCACCAAGTAAAGAGGAGTATGAACATGACATGACTTTTGTACTATTGTGCATTATCATATGACATAGTCTTATATGTCTATAGGGAATTAGCAAAGGGTAGTCAAGGTAGTACCCATAGCTCACCAAGTAGAGAGGAGTCTGCCAATTTGCATTCCATAGAGGCATCTTACCAAAGATTAAGAGATCAACCTACTGACAAAGTTAAATCTTCTACACATTCTCATGCATAACACATATCTCATGGGCAACCACAACATAGAATTAGTGAACCAACAATGCAAGGTCTAGAAATTCAAAGAGAAAAAAAGATATGACAAAATGAGAAAATAGGGTGCAGTTGACTTCAGTGGTACCACAGATCCATTAGTGGCAGAGACATGGCTAAAAAGAACATAGAGTTTTGAATTTGATGAAATGCACACCAGAAGAAAAGTTTGATTTTGCAGTGTCACTATTACAGGGAGTGCATATGATTAGTGGGAAACCATTCCAAGGAGTGATGTCTAGCCTCCAATGCTTACATGGGATGATTTTCTTTACAAGTTCAACAATAATAACATGCTAGAAGTGTACAAAGATGATATAAGAAGGGAATTTCTAAACCTAAAGCAGGGGGAGAAGACGATAACTGAGCATGAGGTAAATTTTAATTAATTATCTCATTATGCATCCTTCATGATAGCTGTTGACAAAGATAAATGTTAAAAGTTTGAAAAGGGACTGAGGTATGAGATCAGAAGTAAGATCATACAGATCTTAAAAGTTATACCAAGGTAAAAGCTATTACAATCAGGATGGAAAGATTAGAAAAAGAAAAGATAGAATAATGAGTAAAAAGAGGGCATATTGAGTTTGTGGGAAATTTTAACAAAAAAAAAAAAAAAGGTAAATGTGGAGATTATATACCATCACAGTCCAGTGCTAGGGGTGGTTACTCTAGCTATAGAGGCAGAGGATTAGCAGTTTCATCGTATGCAGGTAGAGGTCAAGGCTAAGTTATGCAATAATGACCATTATGTGTACATTATGGCATGCAACATATGAGTGAATATAGAAAATTGATTGGTGGGTGCTACTTTTATGGGTCTTTTGATCATATGCTTAGAGATTATCTTGAAATATCCAAAATGTCAGAGGGAGGCAAAGGCAGAGGCAGAGCTACATCAAAGTCCATAATTGAAGTTTCAAAAGCAAGAAGAGTCGGAGTATCATTTGGCAGGGGCAGAGGCAGAGGTAGAACAACCACAATTGGCCAAGCTATGAGCAGATCATAAGGTTAGAGTTCTAGACCCCTGACACAGGCTAGAGTATTTATCATGACTAAGCAAGAAGTTGTTGCTGCTCCAAAAGTAATCAATGGTAAACTTGTTCTCCCTGATTTAGAAGTTGATGCATTAATTGATCCTAGGTCTACACATTCATTCATTTCATTGAACATGACATCATAATTGTGTAGTAAGCATCACCTTTATGATTTAATCTATGTGTTTGTACTCCTTTGAGAGATGTGATGAATGTGGATAAGGTATGTCATGATTATGTGATTCACATTGATGATGTTGAATTGAATGCTAATTTAGTACTGTTGCCACTCTGTGAATTTGATGTGATACTGGGTATGGACTGGTTGTCTAAATATCATGAAATAGTGATTTTTTTTTTACTAGAATGTTGTTCTAAAATCTCCAAATCATACAAGGAATGTGTTTCAAAGGGAAAGGCAAATTATACCTGCATGTCTAATTTTTGCTATTAAGGCTTTTCACATGATTAAAAGTGAGTGTGAGGCTTATTTGACATATGTGGTAGACTCAAGGTTCACAAATGAATTACTTAAGAATATTTTTATGGTAAATGAGTTTCCAGATGTGTTCCCAGCTGACTTACCTAGTTTGACACTTGATAGGGAGATAAAATTCACAATTGAGTTAGTCTTAGGAACTGCATTAATATCCATTCCACCTTATAAGGTGGATCTAGTTGAGTTAAGAGAATTCAATGACCCAATTGCAGGAACTACTTGAAAAGGGATTCATTAGACTTAGTGTGTCACCTTGGGGTGCTCCAGTATTATTTGTTAAAAAGAAAAATTGGATAATGAAGTTGTGTATTGATTACAAGCAGTTAAATTGGGTTATTATGAAGAGCAAGTATCCTTTACCAAAGATAGATGATCTGTTTGACCAGCTATAAGGAGCATGGGTGTTTTCTAAAACTGACCTTAAATCAGGATATTATTAGCTCAAAATTTGAAACCCAAATGTATCGAAGATGGCTTTTCAAACTAGGTATGGACATTATGAATTTTTGGTGTTGCCATTTGGTTTGACTAATGTACCAACTGTGTTTATGGCTCTTATGAAGAAAGTGTTCCAGCCTCACTTAGACAAATTAGTAATTATGTTCATTGATGACATACTTGTGTTTCAAGGAGCAAAGAGGAGCATGAACAATATTTAAGGATTGTGTTGCAAATTTTAAGAGAAAAGTAGCTATTTACTAAATTAAACAATTGCGAGTTCTGGATTGACCTTGTGGTATTTTTAAGACATATAGTTTTTGAAAAGAGCGTAAAGGTGGATCTAAATAAAATTAAAGCAATAGTAAAATAGGAAACCCCAAAGAACATTATAGAAGTTTGAAGTTTCTTAGAACTAACTAGGTATTATCGTCGATTTGTTGAGGGGTTTTCACTTATATTTGCTCCTTTGACTAAGTTACTTCAGAAAAATTTAACATTTCAGTGGTCTAAAGATTGTCAGGGGAGTTTTGATGAATTAAAAGATAGATTGATATCAGCTCCAGTGTTAACCATAACTACTGATAATGGAGGATTTGCAATATATAGTGATGCCTCTCATCAATGTTTGGGATGTGTTTTAATGCAACATGATAAGGTAATTGCATATGCATATAAACAACTGAAGTTTTTCAATTATCTTACCTAGTATGTGACCTAAAACTTACTGCTGTTGTATATGCTTTGAAAATATGGAGACATTACTTGTATGGAAAAACTTTTCAAATATTTATAGATCATAAGAGCATGAAGTAAATGGCGGCATTTTGGCTTGTGTTGATGCCATTGTTTGCCATAGTCATACTTGCATAATGCTCGTGGAAAGGCTTGTTAGCATGTTATTGCTGTTCATAGTCATAGTTGTATGTTGCTCATATGTCTATATGGTATCAAAGCCTTATTCATTAAATTTTTCAGGAGGTAAATATAGTATGATTGGAGGCTAAGGGCATTCACTCAAACATGCAAACTCCTACAGTAAACCCAGTTATGTCAACTAACACAACTTTAAATTCCCAAACCACACCCACTATACCTTTAACTGTCACTATTCCACCACCATTAACCTTTAGAAGATCTAGCTCGTCTAAAATAGACTACCTATATGAACTAAGCTATGCCCCTAATAACTAAAAGATCTAAGACATAAATATCCCTTTCCTAAACCTTTATGAAGCCTTTCAAAAGATTAAAATCTTAGACTCATTCCATCAAAACTCTGATTAGACAATCCCTTAAGTCTGTAAAAGAGTATGTGCAGTCTTCCAGCTTTGATCAGTGTTCTATCAAAGCAACTGAAAAGGAACAATTCATTTCCTTAGAGATACCACTAGAGTTTATCCAACAATGGATAAGCCAGGGATACACCTATCTCCACTTTGGAGCAATCAAAATTATGGCTAGTTACCAAGGTCGAAAAGGACTACCTGTTTTTGCCAGGATAACCCTTTTAGACAACTATTATTTGGAGTGCCAACATGCTGTTATTGGTATGGTAGAAACCTCACTATTATTTGGAGTGCCAACATGCTGTTATTGGTATGGTAGAAACCTCATTAAATGTAGGGTCAGTAATGTTTACATTTTACCCTAATTTCAACCTGTCTTTAAGAGATCTACATGTTCTAAATGCGATTAAAGTCCAGATCCAAAGAGTCAGAGCTCCTTAGGTTGCTTCTACTACAATAGCCACACTTCACTGCCAAATGATCTATCGAATTCAAAACCATGCCATAGATTTATCTTTGCCACATGAGAATGATGCTTTATTGATCATGGAAGATACTTAAAATGCCTCGACCTACATCCATATTCCAAGACAAATATCTAGAGATGAATTGCTCAAGCTTTTATGCATGAAAGTACTCAGCTCGTTCAATCCTCTAAATAGGTTTGCTACAAAAGGGCAGATGGTATAGTGTAAACAAGATTTGAAAGAACGTTGCCTTTAGGAGGAGGATCAGTCTTCATAACTCAATTCATGATGACTCCACATGAACCTGAAAAAGGTATGCCTATCATTTATTTTACAAATGATGGGACACCAGTTTATCCTTTTAAACAAGACGATCATTGTTTCTTTGACAAGTGTGACTGCAATAACTGCCTTTATGATTGGGAAGAAATTAAAGAAGAAGGATCAGGGAAAAAGAAGAAGAAGAAAAGGAGATGCTCGAAATGAGAATTAAGAAGAAGGTTTGATGAAGGAGATCATACAGTAGGATTGTTGGGAGAGCCCTCGAGCAAATATGACTACATAGTCAAGTATGGTCCAGACCCAATTTTTAAAAAACCCATATCCTTAAAACAACTATCACCACCTTAAAAGCCTTCACCAAAGCCCTTTCCTCTTCCTTATTATAAGCAATCCCTAAAATAGATCCAAAAAGAAACACCTCTAACCATATACCAAAGACTAGAAATCCTTCCACAGGTTTGCATGTACCAACCCCCTTTCACTGAAGAAGATTTTCCTCCTCTACTAGACCATAACAATCTAAATCCCCAAATATGGACCATGTCTTATATTCAAAATCCTACAAGAATAGACTCAAAAGGACAACCATTAGGGATAACTACTGCTGAAGCTATTTTGAATTGGCAATCTAGTAATGCTTAGGCCTAAAATCGAATTCTTCAGAACATTAAGTCTAAGGTGGAAAAGGTCTCTCTATAAGTCCAAAAGGTAGATGATAGGCTCACAAAGTATCAAAAGGATGTTTATGAGCTAATGATTCATCTACAAGCACAATTGGATGAGAAACATAAAGAAGTTATGTGATTGGTTGACCAAGAGCTCAAGCTGAGGAAATTCGAAGAAAAGCAGTGGAGATCAAAAGACTAAATGATAAAATTGAGAGAATTGAGAAGGACTTCCAATCCTCACAATCTACCCTTAGACATTGAATTACTGGCCCTTTTGACCTTCCTTTTTTGCAAGTTTATCCTTCACGGCCTCCAATCCTAAGGATACAAACCACCTCTGAACAAAAGTTGTTAGGTCTTTTAGCATATATTTTTCACAAAAAGATGTGGGCTGGCAAATTTCCTACTCAATTAGACACTTCCATAAATACAGCCACATCCACCGAATCAGTAGAAAAACCTAACCCAAAAACTTCTTCAAAACCATATGAAAACCATATGATGAACCACAAAACCTTCTACTTAGACAAAGCCACTAGTTGCATTTTATCATTCTCAATTATCAATTCAAAATCTGATCCATCTCTCTCTCAGTTTGACTTTGCTTCAAAAATTCCTGATTCCTTTTTTGAGGAAGAAGATGATTCAGAATAAGATTTGACCTCAGATCAATTTATGGTCATACCTCATACTCAGGAGTCAACCATAAATCTAGCCTATACGGTAGATCCTCAAGACTCGAGGGTTCAGTAGGAAAAACCCTCTTATCAAAATGGAAGACCTTGGTTTACTCTAGATAATATTAATCCAGACTTGTATCGTGATAGATTCGAGGAGTTTCATGCCTAGATGGATTCACAGATGAAAAAACTAGGAGTAAAAATTTGACAGGTCCTCGAAAAATTTGTTACTAGGATCACAAGACGAATGCAAGACTAGGACATGGCTTTCAATGAATATTCTAAGCTTAGATTAGTCTAGTGTCTAGGAGTAGTTGAGTTGTTGGTGATGCTCTACGCAGAGTTTTTAGGGAAACCTCAGGAGGCAACAAATATCATCAGACGAAAGTATTTCAATATGAGATGTTGTTCTCTAATAAAAAAGGATATAGACTTGCACTATCAACGAATGTCCAAAAGATACTACTAGCTTGGTGGCTGGGTAAGTCCAGATTTAAAGGTGGCTTTCATCACTTCTCTTCTAGAACTTTTATCTAATTCCATGCATCAAATCATTAGGCAGAAAGAAAAATCCATCAATTATTTGACTTTTGGAGAAATGTACCAATTAATGATCTAAGGTCTAGAGAAACTCTGCAGTGAAAGAAAATTGATTACTCAAATGATGGACAGATAAAAAAACCTTCGTTGAAAAAGTCTTATAGAAGAACAAATCTTCTTATCAAATGTAAAAGGGATGAAGAAGGTGGATGTTTTTACCCATTCAAAAAGCAGAAAAATTATTTCAAGGTGAAGCGATCTAATGAGGATCTTAGAAAGAAGTGGAAGTTTTTCAGGAGAAAGAAATACATGGAACATAAAAAATCCAGCAGATGCTATCTGTGTGGTAAAAAGGGGGTACTTCTCAAAAAACTATTTTGATAGATCCAAACAAGCTTCACGTATGATTGAACAAATCCAAATTTCTACTGAGATCAATTTAAAAGATGTAGATGTAGAATCCATATTCTCTGTGAAAGATGAAACATATCCTGATACTATTTTTGCCATACAAGAATAGTCTTCCTCAGACGAAGAAGATGATAGCAGGCTTCCTTACAATAGTGCTATGATTCCTCTGGCCGGGCTCCAATAAAATATTGAACTTGAAGCCCATCCTATTCCGTTAGCCTTTGTGCAAATCCTGTTAGAAAAATATGCAAAGCCCATTAAGGTTATGGCCGTTATTGATACAAGGGCTCATTTATCAATGATGAACCCTAAGGTTCTCCCATCTCACTACTGAAAACACTACAAGAAATATTTTCTGGCTACTAATGGAGAAGTCTTTCACATAAGTTTGATAACCACAAAGCCCATCACTGTACAGTTCTTTCCAGGCTGTAAAATACACTCAAGATTTTCATGCTCTTTTTTACGCAACAAAGACCAAGTGGGTTGGGTTTGACCTTTACTAGAAATTGGCAAACTCAGAGTTTTACCCATGGGCCTAAAGTTTAATGGCTACTTCTAGCCTTTTACCATAGTAACCTCATTTTTTTTAGCCTATTCTTTTTCGGCCTAGATTGCTCTCACCATTTCTAGTATAGTCTAAGACTTACAAACCCACTGTTGTGTAGATAGCCATACAATTTTCCTAGCCAAAAATCCAAACCCTTTATGGCAAAACCCATACTTTTTCATAAGCTTACCCTTTAAGCTTAGTAAAGATATCAATCCAACAAAAGCCACTCATGCTGGCATGAACCAAGATGAATTAGCCTTAGCCTATAAAGAATGTTCTAAACTTCTGGCCTAAGGACTAATTGAGCCCATAAACACTGACTGGGCCTGTTAGGCCTTTTATTGCCTTTTATGTCAATAAAAGATCATAACAAGCCCGTGGCAAGAAAAGGCTTGTCATAGACTATCAACCACTGAACCATTTCTTAAGAGACAAAAAATTTCCTCTGCCTAAAATTTCTTCACTGTTTATTCATTTGTCGCAGGGAAAGGTCTTTTCAAAGTTTGATCTAAAGGTGAGCTTTTGGCAATTGGGTGTCTAGCTAGATGATAGACCTAAGACTGCTTTTTGCATTCCTAATCGATATTATCAATCGACAATCATGCCATTTGGACTAAAAATGGCCCCTTCTCTCTTTTAAAAGGCGATGATTAGAATCTATGAACCTATATTGCATAGTGCATTAATCTACATTGATGATATTCTACTTTTTTCCTCAAATATGGAATCTCATCAAGAGATATTGTAACAATTCACATATCTTACTAAGCAATATGGGATCATGCTCTCTCCATCCAAGATGCACATCGCTAAGACTGGGATAAAATTCCTTAGAATGAAGTTTGAGAATGGACAGTACAAACTAGGGCCACACATAACTGCTGAATTGTTAAAGTTTCCAGATTATGAACTTTCAAAAAAGCAGATCCAATAATTCCTATAAATTGCCAACTATTTAAGAGACTTTGTTCCCAATATTACTCATCATGTGCGTCCTCTCTAACAACTTTTAAAAAAGGAGCCACCATCATGAAGTACGTGTCATACACAAGTAGTTAGTGTTTTAAAGCAAAAAATGTAGAACTTGCCACCTCTCCAGATTCCCTTCACAGGGAAAAGAATTCTGTAAACAAATGCTAGTGACAACTACTGAGAGGCCATCTTGTTTGGAAATAAAGAAGGAAAGAAGCACATTTACACATATACTAGTGGAGCCTTTAGTGATGCAAAAAAGCACTACCGTTCCACTTTCAAGGAGATCCTGGCCGTCAAAAATGTAATCAAGAAATTTGAATTCCATTTGATTGGACAACACTTTACTGTTCTTATGGACTGTTCCTCTTTTCCACAGATGTTATAATTTAAAGGAAAAACAATTCCTCATCCATAATTGCTAAGGTGGAAGGATTGGTTAAGTAAATAGAGTTTTAATGTCCAACATATAAAAAAAGATGCCGATCTCATCCCAAACCTACTCTCAAGACCTCAGTCAATCTCCCTAGTCACAAAACACCACTCCTTTCCTTTATTTCTCATGGCTACCTCTTCAGCTTCAAGCACTCCCCAACATCTAACTTCAAGTCCTTTCCAAGAGGATCTTTTAAAAATAGGCCTTCCTCTAGAAATTCAGTTACCAACCAGTCACACAAAAATATCAAAAATTGCCATGTAACAACTGTTCGTTTATCATACTGCTCTCCTACCAGCATATGGACCAATCTTGATGAAAATCTTAGGATTTCACTCTTCGTACCCTTTTCCTTAAGGTATACTGTTTTATGGACTTTACTATAGCCAACCATGGTGGTTGGACTTGGCCTAAGGAATTACATATATTCCTATAGTACTTCTGTCATTTGCATACCATTGTTGTAGAAATATGCCCTGTCACTTCTATCTGGTTGATCTACAAAAGGGTACCATGTATAATCCTCACCTCATAATATTCATAGAGTGGTTTCAGCCCATGTCTAGATGGATTGACTCCCTCAAGTCAAGGTTCCAACACTATGAGCCTCAAACAACTTTACAAAAGAGGATTGTGTACACATTCCATAGGCCTTGTTTTGTAGGCCCATCCAAAACTACACCTAAACTAATGGCTTATTTTCACATTTTTAAGGAACAACAATTTTCCCTCTGGACTGATGCCCTTGACAACCATGAAGAATTTAAAGAATTTCAAAGATACATGTATGGATAAAACCAAATAGTTCCGAGAGAAATTTGGCCAACTCCAACTGAGAATGCTCTGTGGCCAGTTATCAACAAAGTCTTAAGGATGCTGGTAGTGAATGAGGACATCTCCTTAGTTACTATTGCCTCAGGGATGACTTAATTGGAGAACAATGTATTATTGAGCTAGACTAACAGGATCCTTATGAGACTTATGATTATTATATGAAATACCACCATGATGAGGATGAGGTAGAAAGAATTGAAGCCCACCGAAGAGAAGAAGACTATGAAAATATGAATCTACAAGTTGATAAGAAAGTAATAGTTTGTGTTGTCTTATTCTGTCTTTGTAAAATGGTGTGCCCGAGTGGTTAGTGTCCCTGAGTGGTTTAAATTATTATACTATAAAGTAAAGGTGTTCCCCACTTTTACTTTATGCATGTGAGTCTTTGTATTATTGTTTGCTTTACAGATTGATACAGATTCGATATGATCTATTCCCTCATTATATAAAGGGGATCATTTCTTCTAAGAAGGTAGAACCAGTTTGGAAATAAACTCTTCTTTGTAAAATCATGAGTTGTTAATTCTCTCTAGCCTAAAAGCAACATGATTACTATTTTCACTCTTTTGATACCTCTACTCTAAAAATGTTTTGAGTCATATCTTCCATGAGTAGTATACTATGAGGACTGTGGAGCTAGCATAAATAGGAAAATAAAGAGGACAGTGGCGTTTTGGCTTGTATTGATGTCGTTGTTTGCCATAGTCATACCTGCATGATGCTCGTGGAAAGGCTTATTAGTCTGTTATTGCTATTCATAGTCATAGTTGTATACTGCTCATGTGTCTATATGGAACAAGAGAGACATTATGATTTTGATATTCAAAATGATGCCTCGATGTTGGGTTCTCGTATTTATGTGCCTAATGTTGATAGCTTGCAAAGAGAAATTCTAGAAGCACATAATGCTCCATATGCCATACATCGGGGAATGACAAAAATGTATAATTCCCTGTGATCTCAGTTTTGGTGGCCGAAAATGAAGAAAGATGCAGTAACCTATGTTTCAACATCTTTGACTTACCAGCAGATCAAAACAGAACATCAAGCACTAGTTAGAAAATTAAAACCATTGATGATTCCACTATGGAAAAAGGAAAGAATAACCATAGACTTTATATATGGGTTATTGAGAACTTTAAAGAAGAATGATGATGCATGAATGATCATTAATAGACTAAGTTAGCTCACTTTTTGCTTATTTAATAGGGTAGTTCATTTAAGCATTTAGCTAAGAAATATGTGGATGAAATTGTCAGATTACATAGTGTTCTAGCGTCTATTGTATTAGATAGAGATCCATGATTTACATCTTGATTTTGGGTTTGTTTGTAACAGGCTTTGGGTACCAAGTTTAGTTTTAGTACTACTTTTTATCCTCAAACATATGGGCAATCAGAAAGGACAATTCAAACATTTGAAGATATGCTTCGAGCTTATGTGATAGAGTTCAAAGGTTCATGATATGAATATATTGCCTTGATTGAATTTGCTTATAATAATCATTATCATAGCAGTATACAAATGACATCATATGAAGTACTATATGGAAGAAAATGTCAAAGTCCTATTTATTGGGATGTAGAAGGGATGCTTGTTATAGAAGGGCCAAAACTAGTGTAAGAGACTATAGACAAGGTAAAGGTAATTAAAAGCAAATTGAAAGCAGCACAAGATAGGCAAAAGAGCCATGCAGACTAACACAAAAGAGAAATGGAGTATGAGGTGGGAGACAAAGTGTTCCTTCGAGTTTCACCATGAAAAAGAATAATTCAATTTGGCAAGAAGGGGAAATTGAGTCTTCGATACATAAGACCATATAAGATCCTAGAAAAAAATTCATCCATTAGCTTACAGGCTAGCACTACCACCAGAGATGGCTCAAATTCATGATGTATTCCATGTGAGTATGCTAAGAAAGTATCAGTCTAATCCTACACATATACTTAGGGATCCAACAATAACAATTACAGGTGATGTAAGTTACATTAAAGAACTAGTGAAAATCATTAGTTATAAGACAAAACAATTATAAAATCGAGAAATCCCTTTGGTTAAGGTGTTATGGAGAAACCACTCATAAGAAGAGGCTACATGGAAAACTGAAGAGAACATGAAATGACAATATCCATATTTATTTATAGGTATCAAAATTCTTTATAAGAGGGGAAGAAATGTAACATCTCTATCCTCATTCATTGGCATTATCACATGAACATATTCATTGTACAAATGATTTAAAATCCCACATGAACATATACATTAGATAAATGATCATTTAGATATGCAAATTAGATACGCACGATGATGACACTTGCACCATTGTAGTAGAGACACTTGAATATATATGTCATGTTTGGATAGTTGCATGGAAAATTATCTTATGTTGTGTGCATGATATAACATCATAAATAATGACATTTTGGAACTTGTTTAAAAGTATAAGGAGCATATGGGGATTAGCAAATGGATGGAAGTGATGAAATTGTGAAGAAGAGGAACTAAAAGAGAAATATTGAACTTCCAACCAATAGAAATGAGACACCATGACTTTGTCTTATTAGAAAAGGTGTACAAATTGAATTTTTCATCCTTTCGGAATAGGATAACATGAAGGCAACATAAGAAAGAGAGAGGTAAGGAAGAACAAAAGAGAGGAAGCAAAAGAAGAAGAAGAAGAAGAAGAAGCAGAGGGAGATGAGTGAGCTGCCAAGGAAGGAATACTAATCTTTTCTAGTTTTGGGAAAATAGGTAAGTTAATTTATCTTCTTCCCACATAAAATTACTTACTCATGACATGTTAATCATGCATGGTTACAGAGAATTATAGAGTAGTTTGAGGTAGAGCTAATGTATGGAGGTTGAAACTTAAAACAAACAAGAGCTGATTGTATTGGTTTTGTTGTTAGAACAAATTTTGTACCCACAATTCCATAACACTAAAAGAAGAATTAGGAAAAGTGTAAAATATGAAACTTGTAGCTTTATTCCCCATATAAATTCATGTAAAATGGTTTTTTTTTTAAAAATTTGGTGTCTGTTTGGTGATATGGTTGGTTTACAACCAACCAAAATTTCCTCAGTCTTTTTGTTTTCATATATGTTGATGACCTTATGTGCTAATGCAAACAATGTGAAAAATATGAAATTTATAGGTTTATATCCCCTCTAAATACCTACAAAATTTTTTTTCTTAATTTGTTATATGGAAAAGAAATATTACTCATTCATTGTGATTGACTTTGAACCCGATGAAACCTCATCGGTTCTTTAATTCTAGTTTCCAAGAATTTGATGGCCATAGAATCTAAATTTGATGATGTAAAAAACTTTAAAGTTACATATTATGTCTGATCTACAATCCTGTAAAATATTTTTGCTAAATTTATCATGGTTGATGAGATATTGGCCCTTCATCATAACTACTTGTCAACATGTTGAAAACCTGCTCACCTTGAGATTGACAATTTGTTTTGGTGACTTTATAGGTTGAATTAGATCATGAGTAAAACATGAAAAATGTTATTTTATGTGTTGTGTAACTTCTAGTACATTAGTTTGTAATTTGATTTGTATAATTTGAGATATACCTAATATTTTAAGACCTACTCAGAGTGAGATGACCTTAAAACAGGGAAAAATTCAAAAATTCATATTGACATCAAAATTTACTATGTTGTATCATTATGTGTCTAGTTCATTTTAAGAAAAAATCAAGTCATTTGGATAAGTATATATAGAGTTACTGGCGTAAGAGTGTATCAAGGTCAAGCTGCTATATGAGGAAAATATGCATAAACACCAGGTCCATTTACATGGATCATGTTATAGTTGCATACCAGGCATTCATAATCATTTTGACATAGTTATAACCATGTATGTATCAAATGTTAGGATCTTAACACTTTGAGGAAGCCTTAGAGAGAGAACCAAACCTACCATAAAGTTTGGTCACATTAAAAGGTGAGTAAAAACCATAATTAGATTTCAATGTGTATGTGTGATAATTTTATGATATGATTATGTTCTATTACATGTATATGTGATTGAATTGTTACATTTTACATGTGAATACAAGTCAAGTGAGAATTATATGCTCTTAGTGATTGCTTCATATACCATTGTGAATGAACACTTGCATATAAACACACCAACAAGTTCTAGGTCATGTACTGGGTAAAATAATTCATAAGGCTTCAGTTGTCTAGATGTATATGCAATTACTTTACCATGCTTCATTAAAACACATCCCAAACCTTAATGAGAGGTATCACTATAAATTATAAATCCTTCATTACCTTAGGAATGGCTAACACTAAAGCAGATATCAATCTATCTTTTAATTCATCAAAACTCTCATAAATGTTTTAAATCACTGAAATGTTGTATTTTTGTAAAGTAACTTAGTCAAAGGAGCAGCTATAAGTGAAAGCCTCTCAACAAATTGACGATAATACGTAGCTAGTCCTAAGAAACTTTAGACTTCTGCAACACTCTTTGGGGTTTCCCACTTTACTATTGCTTCAATTTTGTTTGGATATATCTCTATGCCTTTTTAGAAACTGCGTGTCCAAAAAATACTACATGGTAAATCCAAAACTCGTACTTGGTTAATTTAGCAAATAACTATTTTTCTTTGAAATTTTGCAACATAATCCTCAAATGTTGTCCACGCTCCCCTTTTCTCCTTAAATACATTAGTATGTCATTAATGAACACAATTACAAATTTGTCTAAGTAAGTCTGAAACACTTTGTTTGTAAGAGCCATAAATGCAGCTAGTGCATTAGTCAAACCAAATGTTATCACCAAAAATTCATAATGCCTATACCTAGTTCAAAAAGTAGTCTTTGGTACATCTGGGTTTGAAATTTTGAGTTGATAATATCCTAATTTCATGTCAATTTAATAAAACACCCATGTTCCTTGTAACTGGTTAAATAGATCATCTATCCTTGGCAAAGGATATTTGTTCTTCACAGTAACCTGATTCAGTTGCCTATAAATAATACACAACCTCATTGTCCCATCTTTCCTTTTAACAAATAACTTGAGTACCCCAAAGTGACATACTAGGCCTGATGAATCCCTTTTCAAGTAGTTCCTACAATTAGGTCTTCAGTTCTCTCAACTCAACTGAAGCCATCCTATAAGGTGGAATGAATATCAATGTTGTTCCTAGGACTAATTCAATTCTGAATTCTACCTCTCTATCGAGTGGTAAACCAGATAAGTAAGCTAGAAACACATCTAAAGTACTTTATTCTCAAGTACTTTATTTGTAAACCTTGTGTCTACCACATGTGCTAAATAAGTCTCACAATATCCTTTAATCATGTGAAAAGCCTTGATAGCAGAAACTAGAAATACAATACAATTTGTCTTTCCCCTTGAAACACAATCCTTGTCTGATTTAGAGATTCTAGAATAACTTCTTTAGTAAAATAATTCATTATTGCATGATATTTGGACAACCAGTCTATACCCAATATCACATCAAATTCATAGAGTGGCAATAGTACTGATCAACATTTAACTCAATGTCATCAATATGAATCACACAATCACGACATACCTTATCCACAATCATCACATCTCTCAAAGGAGTACTAACACATAGGTTAAAACCTAAAGGTTGGTGCTTAGGACACAATTGTGATGCCATGTTCAATGAAATGAATGAATGTGTGGAGCCAGGATCAATTAATGCATCGACTTCTAAATCATGGAGAAAAAGTTTACCAGTGATAACTTTTGGAGTAGTAACAACTTCTAGCGTAGTCATGACAAATACTCTGGCCTATGTCAGGGGTCTTAAAATTTGATTTTCTGATATACTCATACCTTAACTAGTTATAGTTATTCTACCTTTACCTTTACCCCTATCAAATGATACTCCAACTCCACTAGCTTTTGAAACTTTAAATATGGACTTTGATGTAGCTCTGCCTCTACCATTTCCTCCATCTAACATTCTAGATCTTTCAAGACAATCTCTAAGCATATGATAAAAAGACCTATACAAGTAGCAACTAGTAGTCAGTTTTTTACATTCACCTATATGATGCATGCCACAATGTATACATGAAGGTCGTTGCTGCATAACTTAGCCTTAACCTTTGCCTGCATATGATGAAACTCCTATCCCTTGCCTTAATAGCTAGAGTAACCACCCCTAGCACTGGATTGTGATGGCATATGATCTCCATGTTTACCTTTCTTTCTATTAAAATCTCCTACAAACTCAAGAGGCTCCTTTTTTACTCTTGCTTTGTTCTTTCATTTTCTAATCATTCCACCTTGATTGCAACAGCTTTTAGCTTGGTATAAATTTCAAGATTTGTAACTGTGATCTTACTTCTAACCTCATATCTCACTCCCTCTTCAAACTTTTGACATTTGTCTTTGTCAGTGGCCACCATAAAGGATGCATAATGAGATAATTGATTAAATTTTGCTTTATACTCAGCTACAATCATGTCCTTTTATTTCAAATTTAGAAATTCCCTTCTTTTATCATCCTTGTATACTTCTGACATGTAATTATTGTTGAACTCATGGAGAAAATCATCCCATGTAAGCAGTGGGGGTTAGACATCACTCCCTATAATGGTCTCCCGCCAATCATATGCATCCCCCTATAATAGCAGTACTACAAAATTTAACGTTTCTTTTGGTATGCATTTCATGAAATTCAAAACTCTATATGTTCTTTTTTACCATATCTCTACCATGTTTGGTCTGTGGTACTACTGAAGTCAATTGCACCCTATTTTCTTATTTTGTGATAACTTCTTTCTCTTTAATTTTTTTAGACCTGCACTATTGGTTCACTAGTTTTGTATTGTGGTTACCTGTGAGATATGTGTTGTGCATAAGAATCTATAGGAGATCTAACTATGTGAGAGGTTGATCTCTTAATGGTTGGTATGATGCTTCTATGAATACAAATTGGTTGACTCTCCTCTCCTTAGTGAGTCATGGATAGAACCATGGCTACCCCCTACTAGTGCCCTATAGACATAAAAGACTATGCCATATGATAATGCATAATAATGTAAAAGTAATGTCATGTTCATATGTATGTCCATACGGAACCTATCCATGCTCTGATACCAACAACTGTAATAATAATTTTCATTTACTAATCATGGCATTCATGTCCAAAAATACATATGCATAAAGATTCATTAATCATATACTTCTCACTTAACTTGTATTCATATGTAAAATGTCACAATTGAATCACATATACATATAATATAACATAACCATATCATAAAATCATCACACAGATACATTAGAATCCAATTATGGCTTTTACTCACCTTTTGATGCGACCAATCTTTCTGGTAGATTTGGACCTCTTTCTTGGACTTCCTTAAAGTCTCAGGATCTTAACATTTGACACATATATCATTATATAATGTCAAAATGAGTTTAAATGCATGGTATGCAACTAAGGTCATGTTCCATGCAAATGGACCTAGTGTTTATGCATATTTTTCATGTGTGGTAGCTAGACCTTGTTGCACTCTCAAAATAATAACTCTATATATACTTATCCAAATGACTTGATTGTTTTTTTTAAAATAAACTAGACACAAAATGATACAACATTTTCAAATTTAAGATTAATATAAGGCATATAGAAAATGTGGAGAATTTTTTAATTCTGCCATATTTCAATGTCGTCTCAATCTGAGCAGGCCTTACAATCATGGGTATGTCTAAAATTGTACAAATCCAATTGGAAAAATGATTTACCAGCAGATACATATCACATATAGGAACATTTCTCATTGTTTACACATTGTCAAATTCAATCTATAAGGTCACTAAAATAAATGGTAAATCTCTAGGTGAGCAGGTTTTTAACACAATAAGAATCAGTCAAAATAAAGGTGCCATATCTCATCAACTATGATATATTTGGCAATAATATTTACAAGATTGCAGATTGGACAAAATATACAACTTTCAAGTTTAGAATATCACCAAATTCCCAATCAATGGCCATCAAATTTGTGAAAAACAAAACTAAAAGATGAAATAGGTTTTATCAGGTTAAGGCTCAGTCACAATTAAAGAGGTATATCTCTTTTCACACAACAAATCAAACAAAAATGCTTTACAGGTATTTAGAGGAGATATAGCCCTAAAAATTTCACATTTTTTACTTTGTCTAAATCAACACATAATATCATTAAAATATTTGAAAACAAAAAGACTGAGGAGATTTTGGTTGGTTGTGAATCAGCCCTAATGAAGGAGTCATAGCTCTTGACACATAAAATTAAGAAAAACTGTTCTATATAAATTAAGATGGGACATAAAGCTATAACTTTATGGTTTAAACTTTCCCTAATTCCTCTTCTAGCATTATGAAATAATGGGTATATCAAGCTACTCTAAAAACAAAAACAACACAGTCAGCTCTATTTATCTTGAATTTAAACTTCCATACATTAGCTCTACCTCAAATACACTATAATTCTTACTAACCATGGATGATTAACATGTCATGAGGGATTAATTTCATATGTAAAAAAGATAAATTAACTTACCTTTTTCCCCAAAACTAAAAAGCTAGGGTTCCTTCCTAGGCGGCTCACTCTTCTTCCTCTCATTCTTATTTTTCTTCTTCTTTTTCCTTTCTTTCTTTCTTCTTTAGCTCTCTCTTTCTTCTATTGCCCCTCATATTTATCTTCTCTAATGTACTCCTAATGGATGAAAAATTCAATTTGTAATCCTATTCTAATGAGACAAAATCATGGTTTCTCATTTATACTGGTTGGAGGTTCATTTTTTCCTTTTTATTCCATCTTCTCCACTCCTTCATCTCCTCCATCCATCTCCTAATCCCTATATGCTCCTTATACTTTTAAATGAGCTTTAAAACACAATTATTTATGATGTTATAACATGCACACAACATAAGATAATTTGTCATGCAACTATGCAAATATTACATCTATGTTCAAGTGTCCCAAATGCAATAGTGCAAGCGTCATCGTCATGGTTAACCAATTCACATATCTAAATGATCACTTATCCAATGCATATGTTCATATGGGATTGCAAATTATTTATGCAATGAATATGTTTATGTGAGAATGCTAATGAATAAGGATAGAGATGTTACATATTATCTTTTGCAAAGACCTAAGGTCTAAGATCAAATGCTCATGATACCTAAAAATAAACTACAAAGACGACAGCAAAACCTGACAAAAAAAACATGTTTTAAAAAATATAATAACAACCATAAAAAAAATCACAAAAGATCATCTCTAATATGAAATAAAAAATAAGATAGCATTAACCATAAATTTTAAAAGAATGGAGTAAATCTAAACACAAAATGGTGCTTTAGTTACCATATTGTTCTTCAATATCAACTTTAGCCTAACTAGTTCGACATTGTTAATACTGGCTACATTTACATTTTGATGCATGCATTGAGTATAAGTATCATTATGTTTATGTTGTGATTCTGACACTATATCCTACAAATCTCTTGGTTTTGTATAAATAACTTGACATAAATCTTTGTTTTTGGGATCTTGGACATAAAACACTTTATTTGTTTAAGATGAGAATACAAATGGGTCATCTTGTAATGAATTCCTTATATGTATTAACCTAAAAAAGTTAACCAATATGCACTCATTTGAATCTTTTTGCATTCTCTTATTGCATTGATATCAACTAATCACACCTAGACAACATAATCATAAACATTTTATAATAATCTAATTCAATTATGTCAATGAGCACCCCATAATAATGTTTTCCATCTACTTCCATAATTTCTCCACTACTTTGAGTCTTTCTTGGTCAATTATGGCTCCTTATATAGTATTTAATGCCACTAATAACAAACCCAGTAAACCATCTGGCAATGTTGTGTGATCCTTGATCATTGTTGGCACCTAACAAACATATACAAGGTATTTAAGAACTTTTCACTTAAGTAGAATGACATGATTTTCTTAATTAAACCAAAAGATTTAGTTATAATTTTACTTAGTTCAAAAGTGATTTTGGAAATTTTCCATGATCCATTTTTGTTCAACCTTTTAGGTAGCACAATTTGGAAGATAAGCTATTCTTTGAGTAGCTGAAAATTCACTATGTTAAAATTTAATAATTAATACCTCTAATAATTGCCAAGATAAAAATATTTTATTTTAACATTTAAACTATCTTACCTATGATAATGAGATATTTATTCATAATGAAGCATGACATATCAATGAGTTTGAGCCATAGCTATGTCATGAAGAACCATACTTTCTACTTTCCTTAGTATTCATCGATTAGTTAAGAAAATGATTGTTCTTTATTGTCAATATGATCAAAATTCTTTTGAGGATAAGTAAATGTTATTTTAACATCTTGAAGATATCATCAACAAAATGTTAAACATTCGTTTATAATATAACCTTTAGCAATGAAACCCTCCGATTGAATTCTATTTTGTACAATAGATATTAAAAGCACTAAGTGCTTGCTAAATTATTTAACAAAGTAATGAGTAATATAATTCATTGTAGTAGTTGTAATATTATGATATTACAAAATTTATCGTATTACTATTAATTTAAAAAGAACTTTAGTATAACATCATATGGAATTTAACCTCTTAATAGGAAAGATTCATTTGTAGTGTACAAGGCTACAAAGTGTAGCATTTTTAGCTAAATGTATAATCAAGTAGACCAATAATAGTAAAAAAAAAACTGGAAAAAAAGGTCTTCTCTAGGTGACATAATATTAGTGCCATACTTGGTTCTAATTGTTTAAACTCATTAATTAAGGGTTTAAAAGCATAATGATTTAAAGAATGATGATAATTTAGAGATAATAGCTCCCATACAAAGAGGCATAAAACTTATAGAGAGATTAGGAGAATATCTTACATCAAATTATGAGCATCGTGACTTTAAGATTTGGAAGTTTACGATCTTTCATAGTTACATACTTTGATATAGTAGATGCATATTATAAGCATTGGATTTTGGGTGCTTAGGATGCAAGCCCGATGATGACAAACTACTTAAATTATCCTCTACGAATAAGGATACATTGCATAAGAAAGGAGTAAATGCTTGGAAGAAGCCTTGAATTAAACCCATCTTCCATTAAAACCTATCTTTGAAAACCATTTAGGGAATTGGGTTGTTGGCTGTACATCTAACTTTAGAGATTTGTACAATGATCCCTTTATTTGTACTTACATCCCCTAAACCCAAATAGAGAGAATGTTCTAGAACATTGCACCATTGAACCTTAGAAGACTGTATAACAAACCCCAAGTCTATACAGACAACTTCTTAGCTATATAGACAACTTGCAAATCATATTCTTTATAACCTTCCTTAATCTTATTTATAAGTGGTCCAGAATTGAGTGCAATTTAAGCCATTGTAGTTTTAGCTTTATAAATACCTCTTCTATTAAGGTACAGAGGGAGGCTTAGAAATCTTAAAAAATTGCCAAAATCATATGCTAAACCCTAAAATTTGACCTTCACACAAAAAATGCACTCCTTTAATAGTTATATAAAAGATTCAAGATATAACTTAACATTCATATCTTAATTTGCATTATTACCAATTACATGATTTTTCACATATTACAGTGCCTCTAAGGGTAAGGAACACACAAAAGGGCATTTGAGGACCTTCTTTCCTTTTTTCCCATCTTCTTTTTTTCACTTTTTTTTTTTTTATAAAATATAGTCCAAGAGGCCTATGTAGACTTGTTTAGTTCTTTACAAATCTCTAAAAGGATTGAATAGACCACTAATTAGTTTGTGTAGCGACCTTCTATTACCCACAATAGTTTTTTTTCCCTCTTCTTTTTCTTACTTTCTTTTAGTTTTTATAGTTCTTTCAGGTTTCTTGTGAGATTTTATAGTAGGAATAAGGGCAGGTTATCATGCCCTTAACCCCCTATTCTGCATTTTGAAGAACAAAGTCAAGCTAAATAGGTATTTTGATGTGATTAATCTCTCTATTTCATGCTTTGTCCATCCATTTTCTTATATGTTTTATGTTGTATCCTTAGAAATATGATAAGCGAAGGGGCTACCACCCCTATGATCCTTCAATTCCCTCCATTTTAAAACTCATTTATATTGACTTTACATGTTTGTGTGCATTTATTTTTAACACCATGAGAAGAAGGTGACTAGATAACTAGCTTTAGCATATTCTTCTCTACTTCATCTTAATGGCTTACATGTTCAAATAGGATAGGGCTTGCTGCCTAGGATCCTTTTATTTTTCTTTTGCTTATGTGTAGTTTAATAAGTTGGGGAATGGATAATTTAGGCTTTCTTTTGTTATCCCTTCACCTTTCGTTTAGCATCTTAGCCCTTATTATGGCTAAGGCTACACTAGATGACACCCTAAACTTGACAAGATATTTAGAGGAGAATTTAATGGTCACATGATTACCATATTTGCAATTAAAATCCTTGCCCAAGGCTTATCAACCTCCTTATGCAATCTACAATTTTCATGCATCATGTGTTAATATTGGTTATACCACTTTTATGTTTTTGTTTCACATTTAATTTAGCATCTTCTCTTGTGTTTAATGTGTTAACTAATAGACATAGATGATAACCTAGGCTCCTTAATTTGACTTTTGGTATGATCATATGTATGGAATAACATGGACATAATAGGATATATTTCCTACCTATTTAAAAGTAGTAGTGAACCTCAGTTTTAGTTATTTGTTTCATAGGACTTTAAGGGTTATTTTCATCACATTTTTCCTATGGTTTGGGACTAACATGTGCCTTTTTTTTATAAGTTTGAATCCTTATTCTATGCATATCATATGTACATTTATGCCATTTTATGTCAAACCCCCTTTATGCTTATAAATGTACCACCTCCTTATGGCGAATGTTTGTAATGCATGCATGATATGGATAATGTGAAATATGCTAGATGAATGTATCAGGATCATCTAATATGGACTAATTAAATAAATCATCTAAAATTATAAATATGAGCTAAAGATGCTTGAAGGTTAGATCCCTAAATTTGGGCAGTGTGGGGTTACCTAAGCTCTTCTCCATGTTGCACCTAATTTCTAAACACGATCTTTAATGGGGTAGAGATAAATTGGGACTTCTAGATGACTTATGAGATTTAGAATCCATCTTGCCTAAAATTTTGTCCCATTCAAATTTGAGTGGTAACTCCATTCAAATTTAGGGGTAATACCAAAGTGTTATCTCGACTTGGTCTCCCTTTAACAATTTAAATTTCTGTAAGAGGCTTTAAACATTGTGAAGCTTTCTTTAAAGATCCCATGATGATCCTAAATGTGCGCCATGGGAAGGAGTTTTACCAATATATAACCCCTATCCTCTCAATCCTTTGATCATTGATAAAATGTTAGGAGTCATAAGTAAGATTTCACCAATTTGAACGCAATTGTAAAAATCAAGGCGTTCACACTTACATATTGATAAGTTTAGCATATTTAAGAATAAATCTTTTGGTAAATGGTTAGGAGTCATAGTACAATTTACTTATGGCAAATGGACCATATTATTAGGCCCATTTATAGGATGAAGTTCATACCTTATACCTAATTCAACCAAATCAAATTGTGCTTTATAATTGTCTTTACACTTCCCTTCAAGATTCAACAAGGAATTAATGATGTTATCATAAACATTCTTCTTATATGCATTACATCTAAATTATGATATAGAAGATTGAACTCCTAATTTGCTAGATCAAATAAAATAATTTTTTTTTTCTTTATATATAATATGGTATTTGTGGTGCTTGTTTAGCGAAGCCTTAACCAGTAATGTAATAATAAAAATTAAAGGCATCCTAAATAAAACCATTAAATACCCATATTTCATTATTTATAGATTACTCATCAATGGTTTGACTTGTAATTATCTATTAATTTTGTTAGCCTTTTTTTGATGTTTTATTAGATTTTTATAAATAAATTTGACCATAAATAATTATCATAATACATCAATAATGAAAGTTAGCTTAAAACATACTATAATTCTTTAGCGCAATCAAATTGATCACTTTAAAAGTAAAAATGATGATTATGATCTAACCATCTATAGTGTCTAATATAACAACATTTTCCCCATCATATAACCATAGAGAAAGAATCAAATCACTATAAGAAGGATAAGCTACATGACCCTTAATGCTTCAACCAGATAAAGTAGCATAAGTAGGAAAATCATTAGTAGTTCATAAAAGAATTGCTTGTAATTTGAAATTTTAACCAAATCATGCATTAATGCTTCCACATCCTTTCAAATTTGCTTTAATTTAGTAATTTGTTATTGTTAACAAAAATCATATCATTCCATGGTCCCTTCTCCCATAGAATAATCACTTATAATATCAATGAAGACTGTTTCATACAAATCCGAGGCTCAAAATTATATGGAATTAGTAAAACAAGCTAAATGTTATATATAAAGCTCATTATTTAAAACAAGCTTAACCCATCACTTGCTAGTGTTAGACTATTAGGATTAGAAACAAATTTTTGAAACTTAGTGTCAAATTCTTTACAAGCCAATATGTATGCCTGATGCCTCAAGTTTCCATCTTTAGTGTAACCTTCCATATGCCATCTTAAGGACATTACAATTTTTAATGACAAGTAAAGTCATTTTTGCCTTTGTATGAAAGGAAAATACCATAAGCCTTTAGCCATATTTTTCTATCTTAGCTCATCTTCATCTTCATTTATTATATCTACATCATCTTTTTTGTTTATTACCTGCTATGATGACGAGCACACATTGCAAAATTCAATATTCATTTTATCCCCATAGGACAACATATAATCATTAAGGTAATAATCAATTTTCTAATATTTCATATTTGTGTGTCTCTTTAACTCCTTCCTCCTTTATTTGGTTTAAGATAGAACATGGCCATGCACATTCTTACATGGTTATTTAACATTACTTTTTCTCCTTTTAAGTTTTTTTTCTTCCATCCCATAACTACAAAACATAAAATAGCTCCCATAATATTCTTTATATGTAAAATTAAAGTAAGAACACTTAAATTTAAAAGGAAATGAGCCATAAAATATATGAATATATGTAACAATCAAATTTCCCCCAACTTAAACTCTAGTTTATCCCTAGGTAAGAAATAATCCCAACAGTGTAAGACCCAACAATTCAAATAATTATGATCAAGTATCAAGGTCCTAAAAAGAAAATTTATCTCTATAATAGAGATAATTTTCATCAATTAAGCAAACTTACTCATAACAACAATATGTTCCTAATTAGCATGATTCACTTATAATTAATTATTCACAATAGAGTGTGTCTATGCCTTAGCATCATACTTCATTCATACTTCATTGAAACCTTTAATTCCTAATCATAAAAAACTTAAACAAGATTATACTTCGACTCTTTAAGGTCACACATAACCATAAGCAAGACTATCCCATCCTTCTCCAATAATTTAGATCTTAACAATTTAAGGATTATAAGGTTTTTAGGCTTATAATGTGAGGCTAGAGGTAAGGCTAACAAAGAGTGGTCAAGTCCAAAGACAAGAGAATTTTGTTAAGACATGTGTTACATTAATGATGCAAAGTCAAATTAAGGCAATATTTGTGCATTTATCCCATTCAATTTTTTTTTTTGCAACACATCCATACTATTTTTCATATTATGGCTATCAATTTTTTTTTCGTTATTTTACTTTTGATTTTCTTTGTTTTTTTGCCATCGCCAAACTTGAATTTATCTTTTTTATATCAAAGTTTTACAACCAATAGACTTTTTTTGCAACCTTTTTCAATCATGCACATGATTAACACATTACACCATTGTATAATCATATCCTAACTTTATTCTCTTAATAACGGAGGTAAAAACTTATTTAAGTTATATGGTTATAGTGATGGTTATGGGCAAAAGAAAGAAAAGGTTAATTATACTCATAAGTGAGGGTTCATTAAAGCTCAAAAACTGCAACAAACGTCAATTATAAACTGAGTATTAACAAGGTTAAATGAGGGTTGATGAATGCCTTATCATCTTCTTAGGATTATTAAGTATAGGACTTCATTTGAAAAGATGATATAACATGTTCTAGTATGTGTAGAAGTATTTACTTGCCTAAATCATGCATGATTGATAACTCAAATTGCCTATTATGTTTAAACAATTGTAAACAAACACATTAGTTAATCCCATGATACCATTATAAACAAAGTCAACCTGGTTGATTCCAATTCATGGTTATAATAAACCTTATGGTTATAACTTTCTAGCTTAAACAATCAACTGCATATAAAATTCTAAGTAAAGTATATAAAATTCCTAGTGACTATAGAAAGGACTATGAAGGGAGTGACGAAACCAACCTTTCCAATCCAAGACAAAATATATGAAAGCTAGAGATAGAAGAAGAATGAGAAGGCAAGGAGATCATATAGATCATAATTTGGGGAGCATATAAATGAAGATTTCTTCTTTTCAATGCAAGACCAATCTAACATTTACCTAGAATGAGAGAAAAAAAGTGGAGTTTATCTTTGATTGCCATAACTACAATAAAGAGAAAAAGGTAAAACCCATTATTATTGAATTTATTGATTATGCTTTAATTTGGCAGGACCAATACATAATGAGTAAGAGGAGCAATGGAGAAAGATCAATTGCTTCGTGAGAGGAGATGAATGCCATTATAAGGAAAAAATTTATACCTAGCTGCTACTATATAGAACTATAATAAAGGTTGCAAGGGCTTCCATAAGCTCCAAGGGCATGAAGGACTACTATAAGGAGATGGAGATTGCCATAATAATGGTAGAAGATTTCAAAGCAACCATGACTCGATTGATGCAAGGCATTAATAGAAATAATTTCAATATAGTAGAACTATAAGATTATAAAGAGCTTGAAGGCATGGTGCAAATGATCATGAAGGAGGAAAGACAACTTAAGAGAAAAAGCTCTGCATATTCTAAGCAAGGTTTTAGTTTTTCTTATGGAAGTTGAATTGGGAAAGGGAAGAAGAGAAGACAAGTTCTAATCCTAAAATCAAAGCAACAAATAGCCAAAGCATGGAAGGCAACCGAAGTTAAGGTAAAAATAATTTACAACCTATAAATAAAGATCTTAAATATTTTAAGTGTTTAGGAATAGGCCATACAACTCCATAATGTCCAAACAAACATGTAATGATCATAAGATATAATGGTGAGATAGTGACCAAAAGTGAAGATTCTATGCCACCATTGGGAGATGCAAAGTGATGTGGAGTACTCTATTCATGAAGAACTCATGGTAGCAAAGAGAACATTAAGTGTCCAAGTGAAGGAGGAAAATAAAGCTCAAAGGGATAATAACTTCCATACTAGATGCCACATCAAAGATAAGGTATGTAATATGATTATTGATGGTAGTAGTTGCACTAATGTTACTAGTACTCTTTTGATTGAAAGATTAAGTTTATCTATAACAAAGCATAGGAGACCTTATAATCCTGAAAGGTTGAATGATTATAGAGAGGTAAAGGTAAACAATAAGTCTTTATTTCTTTTTCTATAGATAGATATAAATATGATTTGTTATATGTTTTTATGCCTATACATACTAGACATATGATCTTAGGATGTCCATAGTAATAAGATAGAAAGGCTAAGCAAAATGGATATACTAATAGATATTATTTTGTTATAGACGACAGACCTACCACTCTTATGCTATTAACTCTAAGATAAGTTGTAAGCATTAGGTTTTGGGTCCTTAGGATGCAAGCTCACTGATGAGAAACAACTTGAATTATCCATAATCAATAGGGGATACATTGCATAAGAAATGAGCAAAAATCTTAGAAGAACCCTTAAATCGAACCCACCTACAACCAATATAGATGGATGTAAAACTATCTTTTTGGTTGTATAAACATTATCTAAACCCTAACAAAGAGAAGGTTCTAGAATACTACACCATTGAGCCCTAGAAAGTTGTACAACCAACCCTAAATTCGTATAGACATCCCATTGGCTATATAAATAACTTATAAACTTTATTCTCTAGACGTATTCTTGTACTTATTTCTATGATTTTATGCTTGAGTGCAATCTAAGAAATTGAACTCAAATGCATCTTTTCTACCTCTATAAATACCCTTTCCATTGAAAGAGAGGGAGGCTTGGAACTCATAAACAAATTCTATCCAAATCATCTTTTAAACCCTAAAACCTCACCCTTTACACAGAAAATACAAACCCCAATACCCACATAAAAGATTTAAGGTAAAACCTAGCATTTGCTCCTTATTTTGCACTATTCTCCTAAGCATTTAGAGGATTCTTTATACACTATAGTGCCTTTAAGGGCAAAGAACACATAAAAGGCCATCCAAGGACTATTCTCCCATTTCCCACCTTCTTCTCCATTTTCTTTTTGTTAGAATTTATATTCAGAGGTCTATACAAACTTACATTAAATCTATATAAACCCCTAAATTGTTATACAGACCATTAGTTGGTTTGTACAACCAACCCTCATTACTCCCACCAGCTTCTCTTCATTTTTGTTCCATGCTTTATTTTTAGGATTTTTATGGTTTCTTAAGGTTTCTTGTGAGCTTCTATAGTAGTAATGGGGTGGTTGTAATGTCAATGACCCTTTATTCTTGCTTTGAAGAGTAATAACTAAGTTAAATGGGCATTTTGATGTGTTTAATCTCCTTATTCATACTTTATTCATCTATTTTTTATTATATGTTTTGCATTACATTCATGGGAATATGATAAGGGGACAGGCTACCACCCCCATGATCCTTTGATTCTCTCCATCTTGGAACTCATTTGTGTTGATGTTACATGTTTATGGACCTTTATTTGAATCACCATGAGAAGAGGTTGACTAGCTAACTAGCTTAAACATCTTTTTCTCCACTACATCTTGGTGGTTACATGTTTAAATAGGGGAGGGCTTAGTACCCTAAAATCCCTTTTTATTCTTTTATTTTTATGTTTTGATTGTTGGCTTGGGGAGTAGATCATTATGTCATGTTTGGTTACCCTTTTTCACCTTCCTTTACACATTGATGATGACTTAAACTTGATGAGAATTTTAGAGCACCTTTAAAGGAAGATTTAATGTTCTAAAATTCCTATATTTATAATTAAAATTCTTGCCCAAGGCTTATTATCCTTCATATGTTATCTCTACTAATTTTATGCATCATTTTTTAATCTTGTTTATGCCATTTTTATGTTTATGTTTCATAATTTATTTGGCATATTTTCTTATGTTTAATATGTTAAATGATAGACATAAATGATAACTTAGGCTGCCTAATTTGACATTTAATGTGATAATATGCATGGGAAAACATGGACATAGTAAGGTAGATCCCTTACCCCTTTTAAATTTGGGAATGAGCCTTGATTTAGTTTGCTTGTTTCATAGGACTTTAAGGGATATTCTTATTCACCTTTTACCTATGATTTAGACTAACATATGTCTTTCTTTGCAGATTAGAGTGTCTATTCTAAGTATATTACATGAACATTTTTGCCATTTAATGTCAAAACCCCTTAATGCTCATGAAAGTACCCCTCTACCTATGATGAATGTTTTAAATGTATGCATGATGCTGATGTTTTGAAGTATGCTTGATGGATGTATTAGGAGCATCTAATATGGACTAATTAAACAATATGCCTAAGTTATAATTGTGAACCAAAGATAATTGAAGGTCGAATATCTAATTATAAGCAGTTTAGGGGTACCCAATTTTCAAACTCGATCTCTGATAAGGTAAAGCAAATTGAGCCTTTTGAATCACTTATTAGGTTTATAATCCATTTTGCTTAAACTTTGTCCCGACCAAAGTTAAGTGATGACTCTATTCAAATTTAGGGGTAATACCAAATTATTACCCTACTTTGGTTCCCTATTGGCCATTAGACTTTCCATAAGGGATTCAAGCTTTGTAAAAGCTTTCTTAAAGGATCCGTTGATGATCCTAAACATGTACCATAAAATAAGGTTGTACCAATATATGACCTTCATCCTCTCAATCCCTTCGATAGTTGATAAAAGGTTAGGAGTCACAAGCAAGATTTCACTCATTTGAGCATAACCATGAAAATCGAGGCACTTATAATGGCGACTTCATTGAGGACTAACTACATTGACTTCATGATGAATCTTTAGTTTACTTTCATAATATTATCCTTATTGTTAATAGTCCATTATGTTCATTTATCCTCCACACTTCACCACAAGTACTAAGTCTGCCCTTTAGATAAATCGATGGATTCTCTAAACTGATGACGTAAGCTTAGGAGATGGTTCAGGGAATTCATCTCTCAGGAGCTAGGTACCTTAGGTATGTCAAATTTTGGGTATACAATAACCATCCTCCATGATTATGGGAGTCAGTCATCCATGGCAATAACCTTTCTAACCATTAGGTACCCAAATGAGCTAATAGCACCTTGGAATAGGTCACCCCTATTATTTGCATTCTTTCCAAGAGAAGGTTGAAGTCCTTAAAGAACATGTTTAAGTCTTCCCCCATGTAAATATGTGATGCATTCCCTTTTCTTATAGATGTAAAAAACAAAATCCCTTATGTAAATACTTATGTATTCTCACTCCCCACTATGTAAATGTCTTTCTTAATAAATGTACCTTATTTATAATTATGTAAATACTCATGTAAATCTCATCCTTTGTTTTGTAAAAGGAATACCTTTCTATTCTATCCATACTTCCTTATCATCAATGTAAAGAGATTTCTATATAAACATTAGTTCCCTTTTTATGTCACTTTCTAGTCTTTCTTATAAATGTATTTTTAGAACTTCTACCTTACTTGGTCTAAGGGACCATATATGTTCTCTATCACATATCAATAGATGAATAAGATCATAAAGAAGGAAGAGCCACTAGACCTTGTGTGTAGGAGAAATAAGTTTGGAAGGATCTTTAGCAAATAACATGTACATGAACATGTACTGCATGCATGCATTATTATTTATTTACGCATCATCCTAATAACCTTTGTTTTATAGCATTCATAGTGCCACCCTAACCCTCATTGAAGAGAAGAAGAAGAAGGTTAGTTAGGAAAAGTAAAACACCTAGTCCAATTCAAAGACCAAAACTAGTAATGGAACATTCAATACCACCAGAGTTAGTGGAAAAGATGAGAGTTAACTTTAATCAAATGATGGAAGAACAAGTTTTTAAGAAAGTGAATAAATGCCTCAATGAGATCATGAAGAAAGGAGGAGCATCTTTAAGTAGGACTAATAAGGGAAAGGTACCTATGGAAACTCAAAGGTACCTATGTGTTGTCCCTAGGCACCAAGAAGGGGGGTTGAATTGGTGTTTAAAAAATTTAAACTAAAGATTAAGGGAAGAAGAAAGAATTGCAAGGAGACAAAGATTTTATAGTGGTTCGGGCAAAACAGTCCCTACATCCACTC
>CATIWR010406827.1:0-28724 GCA_949677035.1 Omphalea diandra
CATGTATACTTTATTGTAAATAGTGACTATGTTGTGAACAAGAGACATTGTGTGAAAAATAAATGATAATTGAATTAAGGTCTTTTAACAATAATGGATAGACTTAGAGCAGTTAATGACGATTTTAAATGGGATGTCACAATGTGACACTCCTTCTTCTTTTCTAATAGAGAAAGAAGAGATAAAAAAACACTATAGAGGTGAATACCCCCTACTCTTGAGGTATGTGACACTCACTCTTCTTTTCTAATTGAACCTTTAGATTATGAGAAACATTTTAAGGTAACTCCACCTTTCATCCTTAAATCTCCTCTACTTGAGCTTAAACCCTTGCCTGTTTATCTTAGGTATGCATTCTTTAGAAAAGATAACACACTATTGGTTATCATTTTCAATGACCTCATATAAGCATAAAAGGAAAAATTGTTAAGGGTGTTAAGGAATAGGATTGGAGCCTTGGGTTAAACTATAACATATATTAAAGGGATCAGTCCTACATTTTACATGCATAAAATCTTAATGGAGGACAATCATAGATGTTGTCCCTTAGTGCCCTAGAAAAGGGGTTGAATAGGGTAATGACAAGTAAAACTCAACGACTGATATATACAAAAATTAAAAGAAATAAACATAATTAATTTATCGAGGTTTACCATGACCCTGCCTACATCGTCTCCTCTTGTCTTCCACTGCAAACTTTTACTATCAAGATAGACTTTAGGTGCTATCAATCACCTTTGCACAAATAGTTTTCAGGCACTACTAAGCCATTGCAATCAGACTTTCAGGTGGTACTAAAACTATTTTCCAAAATAGTTTATAGGTACTACCTTAAACCTTTCATAAAAAAAACTTTAGACCTTCAGAGATCTTCTTAAACCAAAAACCTTTCTCTAAAGAATTTACAAATTTAAGATGACAAAGAATACTCTCACTTAAGCAATAAACAATAATGATCACACTCACTAATTATGCTTAACTTGGTGGAGAGATTTGAGAGACGTCTTTAGCTTGTTCTTCGATTCTATTTTTAAAGATGTCTTAAGCATGCTTTGACAATTGATCTTCCCTTGAAGCTAGATCATACTTGTTTCACCTTTTTTTTTCAAAGATTATTTTCACAACAGAATAAACTCACTTTTGAACATTTTTTAATTTTTTTATCAACTTAATTTTATTGTAGAAGGGTCCTTTAATAAGTACAGACATAGAACTAATCATTAGAAGGATGGCTGTCATTTTATGTTAAAAAATAGTCATTCAATGCCTATTAGGCTATCTCTTTGCCCATTATTGAGTGAAAATACAACTTCAATGACCGTTGAATTCATTGAAATGCCCATTGGAACTAGCTGTTAGAGAGAGATCTGTCTTACCAACTCTTTTTATAACTATTAGAGCTTCTCAATGACTGTTGGAATTAAACTTCAACTCCTGTTGGGATATGGATAATGCCTATTGAAATGTCTCTCCAAAAGGATGTGAGATTGATGCTTTATTTTTAAGATTTTTTACAGTGTCTCAAGGGTTGTTGGCTTTGGTTTAATTTCAGTTGAAAATTGTCTTAAAGCTTATGGAACATTTGATCATCTATCACTGGAGAGTACAAAAACTCTAGCTTTGCCTGGATGTTTTTCCAATGCCCGTATCGAGACTTTGAGGTTTTTATTCACATTGAGTCATTTAGTCCAATGCCTATTAGGAAAATGCAACACCCTTTGAGGTATTGATCACCAACACTCGTTCCGTAAGTGCAACGCTTGTTGAAAAGTTTGCTTGCAAAGCTCAAGAGCTTTCAACATCCAACGTCTGTTGTGCAATGAAAGACTTGATGGTTGAGAGGTTCAAAATCCTTAACTTTTGTTTAAGTATTACTTTCATGCCTGTTATGTATCTTCAATGCCTATTGATGAAGTGATAATGCCCGTTGAAATTTCACACCACTCGTTAGCTTTGAAGCTTAGAGTTTTTCCATAAACACTTCGTTTCAAGATCTTCGATCAATAAATTGATGTAACTGTAAGATCTTTGACACTAACTCAACTAGGAGTGAGTTTTTATATGTGTTTGTAATAATCAAAACAAGATTGGTTTACAAAAACTCTTAAGCTAGATCCAATAATAAACCTATGATAAAGAACCAAATGAGGCTTAATTCTAACATGAAAAAAATGATTAAAAAAGAGGTTGTCAAATTGCTAGATGCAAAGATCATTCACCCTATTTTGGATAGCCCATGGGTTAGTCTGATTCAAGTAATTTCTGAGAAAGAGGGGATGACGGTCATAATCAGTGAAAATAATGAGCTTATCCTTAATAAAATTGTAATGAGATGGAAAGTGTGCATTGATTGTAGGAAATTAAATGTGACAACTCATAAGGATAATTTTTTTGCCTTTTATTAACCAAATGTTAGAAAGACTTATAGGACATCAATATTATTGTTTCCTAAATGGATATTCAGGCTATTATCAAATCCAAATAGCACTAGAAGATCAAAAGAAGACATTTTTCACATGCCCATATGGTACCTTTACCTATTGTCACATTTGGAATATGCAATGCACTAGCCACTTCTAAAGATGCATGACAATTATATTCTCCAAAATGATGGAGAAAATTGTGGAAATATTCATGGATGATTTTTCTATTTTTGATGATTCTTTTGATGATTGTTTGCCTATCCTTGATAGGGTCCTATAAAGATATGAAAAAACTAATCTAATGCTTAATTGGGAAAAGTGCCACTTCATGGTGAGTAAAGGTGTAGTGCTTAGACATTAGATTTCATCCAATGACATTAAAGTGGACTGAGCAAAGATTAAAGGCATAGACAAATTACATCCTCTAACAATCATCAAGGGCATAAAGAGTTTCCTTGGGAATGTGGGGTCCTATAAGCACTTTATAAAGGACTTTTCTAAAATTTCTGAACCTCTTGTGATCTTTTAGCTAAAGACGTTCCTTTTAACTTCTTTAATGATTGTTTGGATGCATTTCATAGGTTAAAGAAGGAACTCACTTTTGCTTCCATCATGATAAAGCTGGATTGGTGATTGACTTTTGAATTGATGTGTGATGCTAGTGACTTTGCCATAATATTGTTTTAAGGCAAAGAAAGGATAAAAAGCTTCATGTTATCTACCATGCAAGCTAAACCTTTAATGATGCCCAAATCAATTAAGCTACAATAAAAAAAGAACTCTTAGCTATAATCTTTACATTTAATAAATTTAGATATTATTTCCTTAGTTCTAAGGTTATTATTTACATTGATTATTCAACCATTTGATATTTGCTGGCTAAGAAGGATGAAAAACAATGATTTATAAATGGGTACTTTTGCTTGAAGAGTTTGATTTGGAAATTAGGGACAAGAAGGGATTCAAAAATCTAGTAGCCAACCATCTATCTTGATTGGAGCATCTTAGAGAAGAAGTGATAAGTAACCCTATCAATGAAACCTTTCCAGATGAACAACTCTATCTTCTTAATGCTCTCCAAACTCATTCGTATGTGAATTTTGTCAACTATTTACTAAGTGGTATCGTTCCTCATGATTTCAATTTTGATCAAAAGAAAAAATTTCTCCATGATGTTAAATTCTATTTTTAGGAAAAATCTTACTTGTTTAAAAAGTGTGATGATGGGATCATAATGAGGTGTATATTGGAGGATGAGATGAGTGATATCCTTCACCATTACTATGCACATGAATATAAAGGATATTTTGGTCCATCCAAAATAGGAGTTAAGGTATTACAAAGTGGTTTTTTTAGCCCTTATTATTCACTGATTCTTTTACTTTTATAAAGTACTGTGATAGGTACTGAAAAGTAGGTAACATCTCCAATTGCAATGAAATGCCACTAAATTCGAAAATTAAAGTGGAACTATTTGATGTGTGGGGAATAGACTTCATGGAACCGTTCCCTAAGTCTTTTGGGAGTCAATATATATTGGTGGCAGTTGATTATCTATCTAAAAGGGTAAAAGCAATTGCAACTCTAACTAACGATGCTAAAATGGTGATCCTTAAAAAGCAAATCTTCACAAATTTCAGAGCCCTATATGCAATCATTAATAATGATCGATCACATTTTTGCAATCATCATCAAGGCCTCATTAAAGAAGTATAAGGTTAATAATAAGATAGCCACTCCCTACCATCCTTAAACGAATGGCCAAGTGGAGGTCTCAAATAGGACAATCAAGCAAATTCTAGAAAAAACCATGAATTCATTAAAAAAGATTGGTCTATGAAGCTTTCCGATGCATTATGGGCCTATCAAACCACCAATAAGTATATAATTGGTACAACACATTTTGGTTGGTGTTTGGGAAAATATGTCACTTACTAGTAAAATTAAAGCATTGAGCTAATTAAGCAATAAAGTACTTGAACTTTGATATGCATCTTATGGGTGAAAAGAGAAAGCTCTAATTAACTGAGCTTGGGGCTTTTCGACTCCAAGCTTATGAGAGCAACCATATCTTTAAGGAAAAAACTAAAATGTGGCATGAACGCTATATCATACCGAAAGACTTTAAGAAAGGCTAGCAGTTCTTTTATTTAACTCAAGGTTGCAACTCTTCCCGGGTAAACTCTAGTCAAGATGGTCAAGATTATTCAAAATAGTGAAAATACCATTCAAAATAATGAACATTTACCTTTTTAGTGCCATTGAGATTGCAAACTCAAAGGATGAAAATTTCAAAGTCAATAGGCACTGCTTGAAGCCATACTATGAAGGAGATCTCATGCCAGAAGGGGAGACTTTCCATCTCCTAAATGCCTCCTCTTAGAATCTAAGCACAAGGGTCAAATCTCCTAAATGCCTCTTCTTAGAATCCAAGTATAAGGGTCAAGCTAGAGACCTTAAACTAGCATGTTCTTGCGGGTAATCCCTCATTGCTCTATCCTTGTTGTTTGTTTGTATAGTTCATTTCATTTTTCTTATTTATTTATTTATGCTTGCTTTTGTAGGTTTAAATGCACAAGGAAATTGGCTATCAAGCTTCAAATATGTTTAGAATAGTTTACTTTCACTTTTATCTTGGATCATAATGTTATACTTTGCACTTGTTTGATGTGTTTGTTGCATTCATGCTTTGCAATTGATGTCTTTCTTTATGTTTTGGAATTAACTTTATGTTTAAAAGATGTAAAAGATGTTATATGACCATGAAGGGTAAGATTCATGGCTATACTACTGGTCAATACTCATAAAAAAAAGTTTAGCCCAAGCCACAACACAACCATGTGCACAACCATCTCTTAAAGGAACATCATTGACATAAATTTTCATGAGATACATGACTAGGAGGCATGGTCGTGCACCTTCTACAAACCTTCAAATACAAAATTGCATTGAGGCTTGAACTCAAAGCACAACCGTGTCATGTGCAGGTCTAGAACGCACGACAAGTGCATAACTGTGTGCCTTCCTTCAAACCATAACAAAAAAATTATTCTAGAGGCATGATCATGCCACTCCAATTCCTAAAATACATGACCATTCAAATGATCATGCCTTTTTGAATTTTAATGGTTTTAAACATGGCTCTCTTCATTTTCTTCTCACTTTTTCTTTGCCAATCCTGGCATAACTGTGACCCATCTTCATCCTCCTCCTAAGATCGACCTTTCCACCTAAAAATCATATTAAAAACATCATTTCTCACTCTTAATTCATCCTAAATCCCCTTATCATCATGTATAAGCACCTTAAATCCACTGCTAACTAAAACATGGGTTCTCCATAGGTAATCCTCCTTCATCTAGTGTAAGACTAACTTTTATCAATAAAAAGCATGACAAGAGGTATGATTGCTTTTCAAATGCCCATTTTCACAACTAGGTTTATTGATTTACTTGCCTTTCAGATTATGGGTTTGTTAGATATGGTGAAGGAATACCTTGGAGTTCTTAAATGGGAGAAATTTGCAAAAATTCACATGAACTCTTACAAAGAGTTCATTTTAGAGTTTCTTATTTCTTTATATGCTGACAAAACCTAGTGGGGCGACTTTTGAGTTTGGGACTATCTCCTTCCAACTTTGTGGAAAAGAGTTTGTGCTATTTTAATGAGGCTGCAAGAGTGCTTGAACTCGATAATGAAGGGATAAGTAACTTTCCTCTAGCTTTTGAGGACCAAGATGCTTAGGCATCTTTAGGAGGGCCGAAGACTTATGTAGCTAGAACCAGTAAAGTTGTTAAAATTAAAAACCCAACCTTGAAATATATGTAGCAATTATTATCCTATTCAGTGACTTAGAGAGAGGAAAGCAATGGGGTTGTAAACTAAATATAACTGTATTTTTATGGTGTATAAGGCATGATATAGATATCAATACTACTTGATGGATAATATATCATATGGGTTTTGTGAGCAAGAAAGATTTGAGGTGTATTCTTATGGGGCATTTTATGATCAAGTTTATGCATTATTTAAAACTTTATGATTTGAACTTCATCGATGATCTTACAATGGGAAGGCGTCTAAATTTGATCACATATGACACTATGCTTCATGTTGGACTCATTGTCAAGAATGGTCGCTGTTATGAGTTGGTGTAAAATCTTAACAAAATAAGTAATGGTCATGAAGATGCTCAAGCTGATGTGCCTTTAGGTGATGGTTCTTCTAATGTTTATCAACCTCTTCCATTATGCTTAACACCCTTAGAAGGTGTTTTGGCACACTTGGAATCTTGGTTGGAACATATGAACCACTGATAAGAGGCATTTGAAGATGAAGTTTGGTTGAAGCTTGCATCTCTTAATAGTCAAATAGGTAGCATGAGTTGTCATCTCCAAGCTACTTTGAATGCGTTGGGTTCCTTTTTGGCACCTCTATCATAAAAATGACCATCAATCTTTTATGATCTTTGTATTTTCTATTTTTGTTGTATTTTGTTATTTTTATTTTGTGATTATAGCTTTTTATGATGATGTTAGAACTTGGTGTTTGTGTTTTGTTAAACTTTGTTCTTGTTTGTATTTCTTTGCCTTATTTCCTCTATCTTATTCTTTATACATTTCCTTTATCTCGTTCTTTATACTTATTGGAATTTTTATCACTAAACGTGTGTGTTCCTCTTTTATAATTGTCTTTTGCTAATGCAAGGCTTGATGCTTCCTTTTTTTAAAAAAAGTTTTGTGCTTTGTATTATAGCTTGCTCTCTTACCTCTATGCCTCTCTTTTTAAGGGAAGTTTCTTTCCTCTTATTTTTCCTTATGTCTATAATCATTGAGGACAATGATGTTTAATTTTGGGAAAAATTTTAGGCAATTTTACATGATTGTTCATTAGAAATCAGTCATTGAAAATCTATGACATGTACTCATTTACTAAATGTTTGATGATTTTAATGGCTAAGAGTTAAGTTTTGGGTCAAAGGGTGAAAAATTGATGAAGAAAACTTATAACCATAGATTGGACTTTATTAAAGTAAACTTGCTTATGATAATAATTTAATTCTAATTAGCATATTATTGTTTAAAATTGATCAAGCACATTGGAACAAATTGAGCACACTTGGCAAAATAGGCATTTCAATATGAGATTCTTTAATCATGCATACCTTAGACAAGTAAAACTTCTACATATGCTAGAACAAATTATGACATCTTTTAAGGTGAAATCCTATAGCTTAGCAACTCTAAAGAAATGATTAAGGTATTCTTTGGTTGCCTCATTCTTTCATATCCATATCCTTTAATACATTATCTCTTATTAACCCTTTGAGCATTATTATATATTCACTTATGAGTATAATTAGCCTTTTCTTTATTTAACGTATAACCTTCATTATAATCATATACCCTAAATATTCTTTTTACCTCCCTTATTAAAAGAATGATTTAGAATATGATTATATAATGGTGTGTTGTGTCATTCATATATATAAATTGTATAAACCAAATGCATGCTTAGATAGAATATATGAAGAAATATGATATGACCATGAGAATTAATTCAAGTTTGGAAGGTGGAAATTAGATGTTTTACCTTTATGCATATATTTTCATTAAGTAAGAAAATGAGAAAAAAATTTGAAAAAGAAATGATGATGAATGAAAAGGAAGATGATGAGAAAAGAAGTAAAAGTTAGAGCAAACCAAAGGCAAAAATGTAAGAAAAGAAAATCAAGCCACCAAGTGATGAAAAATGATAAGTTCAGACGTTTTGCAAATGGATGAGCATGGATAATACACATATAGTGTTGCAACAACATCTCACATCATTATTATAATTCATATTTTAATAGAAGTCTTGTCTTTGGACTTGACCACTTATTGACAACCTCACACCAAGCCTTACATTACAAGCTCTAAATGATCTTATGATTTTTAAATTTGCTAGGATCAACATTAATGGAGAAAGGTGGATTGGTCTTGCCTATGGTCACATGTGGTTCCTAGGAATCAAAGTGGAACCTTGTGAAACTTATGTATGAAAGAAAATCAAAATATTACATGAAATGTAATGCCAAGGCAAACAAACTCTTTTGTTCATTAATGGATCATAAACAAGGCATGATTAGTTAGAAACCCATTATCATGCAAAGTAAATTTTCTTGATTAATGAAAACCATAGTCATAGCTAAGAGAAATTTTCTCTTTGAGACTCGACACTTGATCTTAGTTATTTGAATTACCGAACTTTGCATTAAGATGAATGATTCTTGCTTAAGGACAAACAAGAGTTCAAGTTTGGGGGAATTTGCTTAGTATCATAATTCACATATTTGATAGGTTAATTCCCTTTAAATTCATGAAATAATGCCTTAATCTTGCTTATAATTAAACCTCATGAAGGATATTTTGTGTTTGGAAGAAAAGAATCAAAGAAAAAAAAATCAAAGGATAAAAAAGGAAAGAAGCACGACCATGTGAGTGTCCATGCACCATGAGGAATAAAATATTGAGCTGACACACAACCATACAACCTAAGATATGGTCGTGCCATCCTTTAAAGCAAAAAGACCAAAGAGATCATGAAAAAGCATGAACATGTGAATGGATGTGCATTAGAGGAGTAGGGATTTTGGACCAAGACACTGCCTCAATGCATGACCATATATTTTTTTGCTACAAACCAATCACATAATGGCATGACCATGTGCATGGTCGTGTCCTTCCAAAAGGTAAAAATGAGATTTTTGGATCTTCTCCAAGCTTTTCCTTTTTGAGATTCTTCAAGCTTCCAACTTTAAAGATACCTTTTGAGCATTATTTAAGGATGCAAATCACTAAAAATTAGGTCATACAAAGATACCTAAGGATTAGATAAAGAGGAATAAAAGTTGAATAAACCATTTAAGGAGAAAAGGAAGGAATATGGAGGAAGAAGATGCATCCAATCAAGGAGATTCAAGAAGGAGTCTATGGCTTTTATTGCTATTAATTTGATTCTTTTCTCTTCTTTTGTTTTTTTAATCATGAGCTAAAACCCTAAAGGTTAGGGTTGTTGATGGATATTGTGCGATAACTTTTGGATTTTCTAATTCAAATCCTTTTGGTTTTTCATTAATTATTTATGCTAGCAATTATTGAGTACTTCATGTTATTGATTGACTAGCCATTAATCATGTTTAATTCTAAGAATCAACTATCGAGAGATGCTTTTCAAGGAATGTATCTTCATTCATGGAATGTATTTATAATAATTCCCTTGGTTTATTTGATGTTGAGAAACCTTGATAGAGCATTGCTATCATTAAAGTCTTGTATGAAAAGGCAATTGCATGGTGTTTAATTTTATGAATCTACTATTAAGAAATGCTTTTCATGGAATGTAACTTTAATAATTCCTTTGCTTTATTATATGTTGAGAAATCTTGATAGAACATTGCTATCATTAAAGTCTTATATGAAAATGTAATTGTATAATGTTTAACTTTTTTGTTGAGAGACCTTTAGCTTAACATGCTTTTGTATATTGATTAACACTTTAGATAGATTAATTGATCACCTTAGTGGCTTGATAGTAACACTAGATGAATGAATCAATTGGTTGAGGATAATTGCCAAGTGAAATTGAACACTTAGCCACCTTTATCCCTTGATTGTTTCCACATTATTGCATTGTTAATTAGTTTACTTTCTTGCTTTTAGTTATAACTATTCATTTACTTTGATTCGTTAGATAATATAAGACATAAAATACTTAGTAATTAAACTCAATCGTAGTGGGAATGATATATGTATTCAACATACAAGTTATTATTTATCGATATGTGCATTTGTAATTTAAGGGAATATTTATACTAGCACACACCCATCATCAAATTAAATGAATTCAAAAGTCCATGTTGTTAACATTTTGATATGTGCTTCTTATTTATGTGGCCAAATGATAATGCTAGAGATAGTTAAATTTGAATCACTAGAATTATGCTTCTTTGTATCAATATTATAGTTGGACTCAACATAAATGTTTTCAAGATTTAGGACATAAAGACTATTTGATAGATGAACATGACCATCATCATGAAAAATGAAACATTTATTATTCCTAATAATAAATTCAAACCTTCAATGTCCAAATAAGAAACAAAAATAATGTTCTTACTCAAAATAGGTACATAATAACAATTATTTAAAGACAAAATAAGTCCACTAGTCAAAGCTAAATCATAAGTTCCTCTGGCTAAAGGCAATAACTCTTGCTCCATTTGCAACTGATAGCTTCATCTCACCCTTGGTCAATGATGTACTCTTTTTTAAACGTTACATAATATTACAAATGTGAGATCCAAATCTAGTATATAATACCCATAAAGTGGATTCATAAGTAGATAACTTAACCTCTATAATATGAATACTAGGAGCAATAACCTAAATGTCCTTTTTCTTTTTCAAATAATCTAGATAGAGCTTGCAATTTATTTTTTAATGGCCCAACTTATTGCTTAAGTGGCATGCACCCTTCTTAGGGGTTTAGGCTTAAGGTTAGGCTTAGCCTTCTTTAAGTCTTTTGTAGCTTTTTTATTTTCCTTTCCCTTTTCTCTCTTTTTCGTGCCTTTCCCTTTGTTAATCATAAGAATATTTTTGTGTTGTTCTTGATTTCTGTTCATAATGACAAGTTTGAGGTGTTGTTTGAAGCAATAATCTACAACCAAAATATATATAAAGTACAATTAACATTTTATTAAATATTAATTGCTATTAAATTAATCAAATCATTAACCCTCAAATTAAAATTTTTCAACAATTGAAATTTTAGTGGGCTAAGATTTTTATATCATCTAATTGTAAGTAAGCATTGGTTTATCATTTAAAATTTACTTATTTATGTAGGTAACACTTTACCAATTACATCTTATGTAACTCTTGGATAATTATGGGATATTAACATTATTTGTCCCGACTTATCCCATTTGATGCCCTAGGTTCAAAATTGTTTTGGTAACCTAGTTAAGTCTAACCATTTCAAACTTATGGATATCACCACTATCTATCTTGTCTTACTGAGATGACCTAATACAACATGCTTTGGAAAAACCTATATTTAGAAATCAAAGTGCAAAACCTATAGTTATAAATCAAAGTCTCAACAAGTGTTTCAATTATGGTTGGCATTTTCTTGACTTAATTTTACTTAGGGATTTTACCAGTTTTCATCATATTATATATCATTATGTTGCAACTCATACATCACATGCATTGCATCATAAATATTTATCCATAATAATAACAAAATTAAGTGTGTCATAACATGGTCCTTAATATAGATTGATCTTCACTAGCCAATATGACATCAAAAGTCAATCTTAGGGGTAAATCTTCATGGATTTGCCTAAATTGCCATCATCAGTTTCCACCTCATGCTTGGAAATCATCATTTTGTGCCTTAAAGGTCTCCATTTACAAGTTGTAATATACATAAATGTAGTATATATGATTATAACAAAATAAACGATACACAATCCATATTTAAAATTACAATCTTTGAAATATAGAAGTCAAAAAGTGCCAATCACATTGGTCTAACGAACCATGTCATGCACCATGTAAAAACACATAGGCAAACCAACCAAAATATGATAAGCATATTATGTTAGGGCAATTCACAATTTATATGATAAATATATTCAAAGTCAAGGGGCAACACTTCTTGCAAGGTCCTAGGGGCAGCACCCTAGTGAGGTCTAAGGGTAGCGAATTCCATTAATTTTAATGAACGAGTTGATGCCTAAATTCCATTAATTTTAATCAATAGGATTAACTCAAATAATTGACTAATCTATTAATAACAAAACTAATTAATCATTGCTTAACTTAAACAAATTTATAGAATTTATTAATCTATTCAAAATAGATTATTCTCATTCAACAATTAAACTAACACCTATAAAAGAGATGATCACAAGTTTAATTTAAAAACAGTCCACCATAATTAATTAAAAACAAAATGCAGGAGTCTTGTTTAACTATAAAATTAATTGAATTAATAACATATCATAAGAAACAATAAATGTATTAATCAAATTAACACTATCAAATTCATTTAATCAAATCAAACCATAAAATACATTAATCTAATTAATGTATTATTTTTGCTTTTCATGCACATTAATCAAATTGCCCTAAAACTAAAAAATTTTACATTAAACCTTTGAAATGATTTTCAAACAACATATCCGTGCTCAAATATGTAACACTTATACATAGAATAATATTAAATTCACAATTAGCTCTGATAACACCATTGATTTTGTAGAACAAGCATAATGGAAAAATAAAATTTTCAAACATATAAAATCTCCCACAAGTTCCATGTTAAATTGATGAAAAGGATGTGAGATTCTATCAATTCGAGCTGAATTGGTGGATTGTTAGAAGACAAAGAGGGAGTTTACATTGGTAGCACCCCACCTCAAGCTTATAGTGTAGATTATTGGATTCAGATGCTACCAAAAGATGAACAACCTTTACAGATATCCACATGAATAGACTCTCCAAAACGTATGGTGTGCTAGCACCAAGGTTGTCTTCACTTTATCTCTCACTGAACATTTTCTAAAGTTAACGTGAATGCATGCTATCCTTTTAGAAACCTTAACGTTAATATGTCTTAATTTTTTAGATATATATGCCAACTTTGTATCTTAGGAGATATATATAATTAAATATCTTGTTTTGTTTTAACTTTTAAGGTAAAATATATCTAGATAATTAAGATAATATCTTTAATTATCTTACTTATATATATATATATATATATATATATATAGCAGTAAATACAATTTCACTTTTAGGCCTATTTTAAATATGCTACCCTATAGGTTCACATGATATTGACAGTGGCCTAAACCTATTTCTTGCCCATAAACCATAATTAATCTCTAGTAAGACATTATCACTACCTAAGTAATGTGATGGTCATTAGTTTGACCTAACTTATCTTATAAATAGTATTGTAATCCTTTTGACACATTATCTCTCAATTGAACATAAGGCATGGATCATGCCGTCCTTATATAGTTTAATTAAATTGTTTCTTGATCTCTAAGAAGACTGATATAACATGTCATTGATAACCTTTATCAATTCATTTGCGCATGTCCATACAATTTCTTCATTCTAGCTCATCAAGCGACCTAGAGATATATTTCTCATGAATGCATGAGGGACAAATTCCTTATCAATCACTTATATTTCTTTATACAATTTACTTTAAGTCCAATATTAGTTTGTATAATCATACTGTTAAAGATAATGTTAGACTGTATCAAACCATAAAGTTCATTATAGTGGTATCCATGGGGATTGTCAGGTCAAAGGATTAATTCATAATACTATTGTATAAGAATTACTTATGATAACTTAACCATGTAGTGTTCTTATAATTGGTCAGTCCAATACAATATTTCTTAAACATATATCTATATGTTTGACTTAATATTCAATCTTTATGGCCAGTAAAACATAGTCATCAATTAAAACACATACTGGTTTTCATTCATTATTATTCTAATAATAATGACTAATTAGGTTTTACACAAAAGAGTTTTACTATCAAGTCACATACTTGATCACCTTAGGTAGAATTAACTATCCATGGAATTTATCATTTAGTTATAAAGACAATATAAAAGAGATATTTAATAAAAATGTAACCATGACATTATTAAAAAAAATATTCATTGCAAAATTTGCTTAGAGCATGTTACTAACAAATTTTGTAACATTAAGAACATTATCTTGCAAAACAATTTCACAAATCCCAATCTCCAACATATGGAAAAAATAGTTGACTAGGATAGAAAACTATATCCAAAAATCTATTGCTCCAATTGATGGACCAAAGCCTATTGATCCAAAGCTTGAAAACCCAATATTTGAACTCTTTAAAAATCTCCAAGCTTAGTCAATAATAGATACATGAAAACAAATCTAAATTTGTAAGGTCGTAAGAGATCAAATGAGTAGGATAGATGTTTCTAACTCAAAATTTTCTAAACAAGTTATACAAGAAACAACACCATCCAAAACTATTAATAGAATAGACCTAAACCTTATACAAACCTCAAGTGAGGAAGCCTTTAAATAAGAAACTCCTCAAATGAATAAGTTACATTATTAGGTTCCATTTCTAAAACTACTGCATCAAACATTGATACTGAAAGCAAACCAAGCATTCTAAGCCAATCAAAGTAAAATGTCTTATTTACTTATGAATAAAGTGTAGATGGAACGTCATAATAAAACAAACTTAGCCTTTCTCAATAAATGACAATTGTAGTTAATGCTTGTGAAACCCATACTGGAACACCTGATATAGCCATAGCTAAACTCTTTATAGTAGGTTTCTTTAGATAATTAAAAGGAAGGTGGGATTACCACTTTACCCTTGCTCAACATTTAGAAATTTTAAATGCCATATAAACACATGAATATAATACACTGTACTTGACCAAAATGGAAACACCATTCAAGATGCTATTAGAACCTTGATACTTACTATATCCTTACATTTCATAGGTGACCCTTCACACCTTAAAGATAAAATCATTAAATTATTGAGCAAACTTAGGTATAAAAAGCTCAATGATTCTACAATTACTTTCCTTATTAGATTTATGCTAAGGTAAGATTCAAACCAACACTTTTAGAAAAGATCTATTAGTCAAAAAATTCAAGCCTTTATGTGTTTTTACTATTATGTCTAATCTTTTAAATTTTAGCAACCTTAGCCAAATTTCCAAACTTCTTAGCACTTATGTTCATTTTTTTTGTCAAAATTGAATGACCTATCCATGATGTGGATGACACATTCGATTAGATTTTAAAACTCATGGCTATGAGATGAAATGGAGCTTAAAATCCAATCCAATCTGTTATCCATGTCATGGGATATGTAATTCAAGTTTGATCATAATTACAAATAGGACATAATTTCTAAAAAGTTTGTAAAGTCGGCTAAATTTACCAAAATTTAAAGGGTTGAACATAATAGTCAAAATTCGTAAGGGTTTGAATTTTTTTAGTAATAAGCCTTTGGTAAAAAAAAAATCCTTTAGTAAAAAAAAAAATATTAGTTGTATTTCCTATATTATTAGGGGAAAGGGTTTAAAGTAATATCAAATCTACTTTTGGTAATCAGATTCCTTATGATTAGTTAATCTATGGTGAATTAATTAGTTTAACCTAAAAAGAAGGTCTCAAAGTGTGCCAAGACCTAAAATTACAAAGACACCCTTTAAGTGGAAAATGTAAGAAAAAACAAAAACATGGGAGTTTTTGTAAGTATTTTGAATTTAACCTTTCAAACCCTCAACCATGGACTACCTGAGTCATTATAGTAATAAATCTTATAATGAAAATCCCATTAAAGGATAAAATCCAAGTATATAAAATAGCCTAAAAATAGGGAAGAATCTTATTATAAAAACTTGTTACAAAAAACACAATAAAGTTTTCTAAAAGCCATGGTTGACAAGTGAAAAATTCCTTGAAAGACATGACTTATTACAATTGTGGTAATAAATGACATACTTCAAAGTATTATAAACCTAGTATCAGATTATAAGAATTATAATTAAAAGAGGAGACTATTAGCAAAATAGTGCCTTTTTTGATTGAGACTTCAAATTATGAAGTATTAGAATCTTCTAAAAAACCCTTACAATTTGAGGAACTAGCCACTTCATTTAGTAAAGACTCAAGTTCTGACCTATAACTAGGTTTAATATTATTAATATGTTAAACAAAGAGTAAGAGTTACTGTTTAAAGTTCTCAATCATATTAATGACTCACAACTGTAAAAAAGAATACCTTGATAGGCTTTTAAAAACCTTATAAGATAACCTCAAACCTTTACCTTTGCTTCAACTAATATTACATCATTCTTAAGAAAGGCAAGAAGAAATCCAAAACTTCTAATTTGACCATCCAATATATAAACATAAATCAAAACTATCAAAGTTAAGCTGAAAGAACTTAAAGAAAAAAAAAACTTAAAGCTCTTACAAGGTCTTTTATTATAATGAGTTTATGATTTTGATAATAATTATAGAGATGACCGGGAGCAAAATTTAGGAACTCTAAAAAAAAGCTCCATAAGACTTTCTTTGTGTTTTAAAGGTGATCATATATAGACAATATTTGATAAAAAACCATGCTTACTTTTTCAAATGATTTTGAATTTGATGTTGTTGCCTTGTTTGATACTAAAATAGATTTAAGGTGCATTAAAGCAAGCATAATATCAAAAATCTTTCATAAAAATACAAATAAAAAGCTTTTGGCTTTTAACAAATCTAAATTATAGATTATTGCCAAAGTTGAATGCTTAATAGTAAACCATAATGTTCTTGTTAGGACTCATTTTGTTCTAGTTAGAATCACCTTTCATTAGTATGATAACTCCTTATAAGTTTGGTTTTAGTAACATTCTTTTAAAATAAAAAATACAAAACTTGTTTTCCTTTTTATTGAAATAAAATGTTAACCTAATGAAAGCTTATTTTGTTTTATGATTTTCAAATAAATGGTTTAAGAAAAGAAAAACTATTAGCCCTTGTGCACTAAAAAGGAAGGCTGAATTAGTGGAAGACTTGAAATTTTAGAGGAAGTCCAAACAAATTAAAGTATAAAAGGAGAAGAAGAATCAACATAAATAATTTATAGTGGTTAGGGTGTTAACAAACCTTATGTCCATTTTTCAATTCAGTAAATGGTTATTTTATTCACTCACTTTAGTATTTTACAAGCTTATACTAAACATAGCGTTTAGGCTCACACCAAACCATAATTGCACTTGTGTTTATGGCTTACACATAATCTTAAACAAGAGTTTTTCTCCCTTAAACTCACTTTAATAGATAGATCCAAAGTGTTTATGGCTCACACCTAACCTTTAACAATGTAAGTACAAAGAATTTAAGAGTTTAAGCTTTAACAATTAAAATTACAAGAGTTTAGACACAATAAGTGGTTATCCTCTTACATTCAAAGCAATTTAATGGGAGTATTTATAAGTTGCAACCACTAGAGACCTTTATAAGCAAAATTATGTGCAAATATCTAAAGTTAAGGTGGTAAATTCTGTATTAAATGCTTGCTAGAGTCAATTTGTGATTAAGACAATGGTGTCGTGGTCATAATTGACATTTTGCTTTAGATTTTTCCTTTTCTCAATTGCAATCCTCAAATGTGTCAAGTGGTTAGTGTTATAAATGCTTCAAAAAACGAACCGTTGGAACCCTCTAACTAATTATAAATTTCATAGTCATTATCTTCTATCCCAGTCGTGATTTGGAGTAGCACTAGATTAGGGAGACATAAACTTGATCATTAAAAGGATGGGAGGATCACATTCCATCTTAAGGGTGAATCATGATTGCTACTAATAGTTGTGACAACAAACTTTAAATTTTTTAACGTCTCTTTGGACGCATGGCATAACTTAGCTAGCTTTCTAAGTGACCATTGAAGAACCTTTTTAAAGTCTTTTAAAATCATAATTGTGAGGCTTGCTATGACTCCCATCATGAATCAAACTGGAACCTTTAGACCTTTAATTTCTTGTCATAACAGTCGCAAATTCTTTGTAGTGGTCGTGATTTCGAATATAGTTTTAAGACTTAGAGATTTTCACTTCCATTTGAGTTCTAATGTAAATCTAACCTTTTTTCTTTTGCAAAGCCAACACTTAAAATAGGCATTAGAACCTTTTAATCTATATTGTCAAGATCAAAAGAGAGTTTTGGCTTAATTTAACCAACCTAGTCAAACAATCTCCTCCTTTTTTTATTTTGACAACTAGATTATATATATAAAGGATAAAAGCTCCAATATACATATTTTCATAGATTTTATATGCTTAAAAGTCAATGGGTTTAGTTTCTTTATGGTTCAAAGTAAATTGATGAACATTATAAACATTTAAGCCTGAATTTAAAAGTTTTAAAATTACTCCTGCTCAAGTCATACTCTACCTTAGTTATCATAATTAGTCCATCTAATTCATTTTGTATGTATAATCCAAGTTATCCCTTCCCCTTTGTCAAGAAAAAAAAAAGATAAGGAAAGTGGGGAAGAATAGTAGGCATAACAAATGAGACTACAAAGTCAATCAATTAAAAAACATAAGAGAATGAGACCATAGTGTAACAAACACAATAGTCAACATAATAATAATTGTAATGACCATTTTCATTTCCTAACAATGAGATTCATATCCAAAATTACGAATGCATAAAGGTTAATTCATCAAACATACATAATCCAACATATATTTAATGTACATATATATTAACTAATGTTCAAGGCTAGTGACTATAAACTAGTTACTATCTAAATATATGTACATGACACAAGGAGAGAGGGAGTTGGAATTCAGCCGATGACCTATGGTCCATATGTCTTTATGTAAAAATCTATGCACCAAAATATCTGAACCTTATGCTTTAGTATCTGAAAAACATAATTGCGATTTGATGAGTGACAACTTAATGAATAAAAATAATAATCAGATTCTTATGGCACAACCAATAATCAAATATCATTAGGATACATTACAAGTATACAAATTTACTATGCAAGTGCAAATGCAATAGATTGATTTTTATCGTGACCTTGCAAGGCAAACACAACTCTTGGGAATTTATGTGATTCAAGTGACATTTAATTTGTTGGCCAGTTATAACAAGTGAAATATTTGATCAATAATATGTGCAAAAAGAACATATTGGTCACTTTTTGAAGTGATTGACAAGTGTTTGACAAGTTAGTCGCAACATCCTTTTAGTTCCATATGCAAGTGTTCATTCACAATGGTATACCAAGTACTAATTAGGAGCATATAATTCTCACTTGACTTGTATTCACATGTAAAGTGTAACAATTCAATCACATTTACATGTAATAGAACATAATCATATCATAAAATTATCACACATACACATTAGAATCTAATTATGGTTTTTACTTTCCTTTTGATGTAACCAACCTTTATGGTAGGTTTAGTCCTCTCTCTTGGGCTTCTTTAATGTGTTGAAATCCTAACATTTGATACATCCATGGTTATAAGTATGTCAAAATTATTTTGAATACTTGATAGGCAAATATGGGTATGTTCTGTGCAAACAGACTTAGTGTTTATGCATATTTTCCTTATTTGGCAGCCTGACCTTGCTATAATCTCACAAAAATAACTCTAGATATACTTATCCAAATGGTTTGATTCTTTTTTCCAAAAAACTAGATACATAATAATACAACATAGTCGAATTTTAGGTCAATATAATATATATAAAAAATGTGGTGAATTTTTTAATTTTGCCCTATTTTAATGTCATCTCATTCTGGGCCTTACATTCTTAGATATATCTCAAATTGTACAAATCTATTTGCAAAATTGATTTTCCAAAAGTTACAAAACACATAAAGGAACATTTTCATGTTTTACTTATTGTCTAATTCAGTCTATAAAATCACCAAAACAAATGACCAATCTCAGAGTGAGTAGGTTTTTAACATATTGATAATTAGTCATGATGAAAGGGATAATATCTCATCAACCATGATAAATTTGGTAAAAGTATTTTATATGACTATAGATAAGACATAAATATATAAATTTCAAGTTTAACACATCTCCAAATTTTGATTATATGGCCATTAACTTCTTGGAAAACATAATTAAAGGACTAATGAGCTTTCATTGGGTTCAGGGTCAGTCATAATCAATGTGCCATATCTCTTTCCACACAAACAATTAAGCAAAATTGATTTATAGATATTTAGAGGGGATATATACCTACAAATTTGATATTTTAAACTTTATCTAAATCAACAAATAAAGTCATCAAAATATATGAAAACATAAAGGTTAAAGAGATTTTAGTTGGTTATGAACCAGCCTAATGAAAGAGCCATATCTCCTCACACACACTAAATTAAGCAAAATTGTCTTGCATGAATTTATATGGGGAATAAAGCTACAAGTTTCATATTTTATACTTTTCCTAATTCCTCTTCTAGGGTTATGAAATCATGAGTACAAAATCTTTTCTAATAATAAAACCAACACAATAAGCTCTTATTTCTTTTGAGCTTCAACTTCTATACATGAGCTCTACCTCAAGTTACTCCATAGTTCTTCTTAATCATGCTTATTTAATAGGTTATAAGGAAGGAATTTCATGTGGGATGAAGATAAAATCACTTACCTCTTTTTCCAAAACTAGAAAAGCTTAGGGTTTCTTCCAATCTAGCTCAATCTTTTCCCTCTCCTTCTTCTTCTTCTTCTTCTTCTTCTTCTTCTTCTTCTTCTTATTCTTCCTCCTTTCTTCCTTTTTTTCTTTCTATTTTCTACACTTTGTCATGTTTTTGGCTTTATAATATAATCCTATAAGGTGACAAATTTAATTTATACACCTACCCTAATAAGACAAAATCATGGTGTCTCACTACCATTAGTTGAAAGTTCAATATTCTTTTTTTAGTCCTTCTTCTTCACTCTTTGATCACCTCCATCCATCTCCTAATCGTCATATACTCATTATACTTTTAAATAAGTTCTAAAACACCATTATTTATGATGCTATAAGATGTACACAATATAAGATAATTTTTCATCCAACTATACAAACATTACATATATGTTCAAGTGTCATCATCGTGCTTATCTAATTCACATATCTAAATGATCATTTATCCAATACATATGTTCATGTGGGATTTCAAATCATTTATGCAATGAATATGTTCAAATGTGATAATGCCAATGAATGAGGATAAAGATGTTACAATAATAGTTTAAAGATCATAGGGCAAGTGATTAACACGAGAATTTCATTAATGATAGAAAGTCAAATACAAAATTTCAAACTTAATCATATGTTTGATCATACATTTTGGGGCCTAAAGTTAACAAAACATAAAATAAAACTATAAAGAGGATGAAATTGAAGATTAAAAATAGAAATAATAAAAATAAACTAAAAATTTTGTGAAATGTCAACATTTCCATCATTTTCTTCTTCATCAACTTCCTAGTCTTCTTCTTCTGCATTATTAGCTTTGTTTATTCCTTCCTGATTGCCTTTTTCCTTTTTTTCTTCTTTAGTGTCCAATTCCTCAAAATTCGATGAGTAACATGGGTTAAGACCAAGCTTTTCTTGAATCTCCATAATCTCACCATGTAGATGATAGAGGAAGTTGGGATTCTTAAGGACCTTGTTCAATTGTTCGGATATCTTGACCATGAAAAAAGTTTTAAAAGAAATGATAAGAGGGAATCAAGGTTGTACCTTTGATTATCTAGGGACTTCCTTTTGTTGGCCTTCTTTAATGTCAAGTTTGCTCCTTTTTTAGGCTTGAGAAGCTTGTTATTACTTAGCTCCTTCGGTACGCAATAAATGCTCATATGCTTAATTGATTTGGCATTGATGAGATAGGTGAAGTGAAGAAAGTTTTTATTTGAGAGGTAAGATTTGATGAGGAATGGCTCATTTTCAAGGGTTAAGAGACCCATAAATTGACAAATAACAGTTACATGAAAAGGAAAAAGAAATTGACTTCTCTTAGTAAGGCTCATATGGTTTGATTGGTCAACGAAGTAATGGCCCAATTAGATAGGTTTGCTCTCAATTAGGCAATAAAGAAATGTCAAGTTCTTTTGAGAGACTTTCTTATTACCATCACCCTTTGCAATGATACATAAACTGATGATGCACTGGAGGACCCAAAAGGGAAGAGATTTAATATTTTTGGCTAAATATTTTTTTGGGTCATGATGCATCTCAATTGAGATGTTATGCCAAAAATAAGTAAAATCTAGGTAAAGAAAAGAAAGGTTCAAGGGAATGGTGTCTTTGGTTTGAAGGTTAAAGAGGGAGCATATTTATGGGTAGGATATGTAATATGGTTCACTGAAGTAACACAAAATTAAGAAATAAATATTTGCCCTTAATTTTGCTTCTTTGTTAATTTACATAGTTCATATAAATTCCCTAACCACTTATTCATAGCCTAGTTCATCCCTACAAAAGAACTCTACCCACTGAAGGTTGGAGAGGAAGACTTTGATTTCATTAGAGAGTTTAAAGGAATAAAGAATAAATGTGGATGGGATCTTATTTGGAGCAATTATCTTCTTCTTATTGGCCTTACATTTAGTCTTTTCTTTTTGGTTGCACCCCTCATGAGATGAATAGGAAGGGCTTGCCTTTGAGAAATGAAGGAAGTTTGTGCAATTCATTTTCTTTTTTTTTAATGCTTTTCCTTGGTGCCATGGAGATGAGATGGAAGAAGGCTTAGCGAAGACAAGTAGATGTGTAGAAAAGATGAAGAAATTTAAAGGAATAAGATAAAGATTTAGAGGAAGCGATTAAAAAGTGAAAGAATGAGATTTTTTGGGGTTATAAATAGGCAAAAATGAAGAGGAAAATGGATACAAATGGCTATATTTGCATTAAATACAATAATTGCACAATTTATGAGATGACTAGTTAGTATCTAGCGGTTACCTATAAGTCACGATTGCTATTTATGAAAAATATAAGTAATGGTAAAAAAAATTCCATGAAAAGTTACAAAGAACATGATTGGATTTTATAAAAAAAAAATTGAAATTTTGAGAAGGCGATAAAAAAACACGAGTGCAAATTTTGAGAATCTTTAAAATATATTGAGACCTATAAATCGCAACCGCTATTTATAAGTAATTCTCAAAGAAAAAGCTTATAATGAAGTTTTTAGAAATGGTTTGACTAACGAGTGATCAATTTGATATATGGATGATTAATTTAAGCAATTGCATATAAAGAGAAATTCAATTAGAAATAGAATTAATTAATCTTAATAATTCATTAACACACCAAAGTAATCATACAATCATCATAGACACATCAAACAAATCATTAATAATCAGACAATAGTATAATTAATGAGACTTATTCTCAAACTAGAAAGCTTACATCAAATACGTTTGTTCCATCTTGATGAAGTTCATCCTTTCTTCTTTAATGGGTTTAGTGAAAACATCGACATGTTGGTTATGAGTGTCAATGAATTATAACAGTACATTTTCATTTTGCACATGATCTCTAAGAAAGTGAAGTCTTTTTGGATGTTGGATCGGATTCTTTGAAAGATTGATAGTACTAGTGTCATCATATCTGATGGGAAGGCGATCAACATCTTTGCCATAATCCTTGAGTTGTTGTTTCATCTAAAAAACTTAGGCACAACAATAACTCACCACCACATATTATGCTTCAGCTATGTATAAGACAATTGAAACTTACTTCTTGCTAAATCAATAAACTAAGCATTCATTAATAAATTAGCAAGTTTTAAAGTCCTATTTTTATTTAATAAACTACCTGCATAATCCATATATGCATAATCAAGGAGACTAAAAGATGAATCCCTAGGATACCATAATCCTAAATACAAAGTGCCATGCAAATATCTTAAGATCCTTTTAACCATATGCAAATGTGATTCCTTAAGACAATATTGAAATCTAGCACATAAGCAAACATTATTGCATAAGATCTAGAAGAAGTTAGATAAAAAAGAAAGACAATCATACCTCTATACATCTTATCATCTATTGGATTACCTAATTCATCTTGGTCAAGCTTGATTGATGAACTCATTAGAGTTTTTGCTAGCTTACATCTATTCATCCCAAACTATTTGAATAACTCCTTTGTATATTTGTATTGACTAGTGCAGATGACCTATTTACTTTACTTTTAGAAGACCAAGAAAGAATTTGAGCTCATCCATTATGCTTATCTCAAATTCTCTAGTCGTGCAATTAGCAAACTCTTCACAAAGAGACTCATTAGTAGTGCCATATATAATGTCAGTAACATAAATTTGAACAATTAAGGTGCCCTTATTGTTCCTTTTAACAAACAAAGAAGTATCCACCTTACCTTTTTCAAAAGAAAAGAACTAAATCTTTCGTACCAAGCTTTAGTTTATGTATCAAATCAATTAAGGCCTTAGTTAATTTAAAAACATGGTTTGGTAAATCATGAGATTCAAAATGGAGAGGTTATTCTATGTAGACTTCCTTCTTATTAAAGTTACTTAAAAATGCACTTTAACATCCATTTGCAAAAGATTAAAGTTTATGCGGCATGCATATGCTAAAATAATTTTACTAGCCTCTAACCTTGTAATGGGGCCAAAGTTTTCATCATAATTTGTGCTTTCCTCTTGGTTGTGTGATTTGGCAACCAATTTAGGCTTGTTCCTAATGATGGACCTTGTTTATCTAACTTGCTCCTATACACCCATTTGCATCCGATAATGGGGTGGTCTTTTGGCCTTGGAACAAGTTCCTAGACCTTATTTCTCTCAAATTGGTTATGTTTCTTTAGCATAGCAATCACCCAATACTCATCATCAAGAGCCTCATAAATTATCTTTGGATCCAATTGAGAAAAAAATGCAAGATTGTTATCTAAAGCATTGATTTGAGCCCTAGTACTTATACTCTTGAAGGTCTCACCAATGATTAGCTCCATTGGATGATTGTTGGACTACCTCTAATCATTAGGTAGTTCTTAAGCTTGGTTCTCAACTTATTAGGGTTGAATTTATTCTAGATTTTAATATGGCTCATGCTCTTCAACTTTAATCACACTTTCATTTGGAGTAGAGTTGAGGTTAAGCTTGTTAAAGTCACCTATAAGATCATCAGCAAAAGCACCTTTCTTAAAATTAACCTTACTAGACTTATAAAATACAATGTCTATGGACTCTTCAACCACCATGACCTTTTTCTTAATGACTTTATTATTAGTTATGTGTCGTAGGCTAATTCTTGTAATGGATATTTTCTTAACAATGTCATAGTTATAATTTTATTAAATATCTCTTTTATATTTTGTTTAGGCTAAATTATAGATTTCATGAATAGTTAATTCTACTAATATCATCAAGTATGTGACTTGATAGTAAAACCTTTAAGAGTAAAGAATTTTATTCTAAACAGTCTCTAGTTGGTCATTGTTATTAGGATAATAATGAATGAAGACTAGTATGCATTTTGATTAATAACTATGTTTTATTAGTTATGGATATGTGATATTAAGTCAAACACATAGATACATGTTTAAGAAACATTGTACTTAACTGACCCACTATGAGAACACTATATGGATTCATAGTCATAAGTGACTTTCATGAAATAGTATTAACTTAATCCTCTAACTTGAAAAACACTATAGATTCCAATATGATGAACTTCATGTTTTGATGTAGTCCAACATTATCTTTAATCGAATGATTATACAAACTAATATTAGACATGAAATAAAACACATAGAAGAATATGAATGATTAAGGAATTTGTCATTCATGTATTTATAAGAAATATATCTTTAGGCCCTTCGATAAACTAGACTAAAGAGATTGCATGACCATGCGAAGATGAATTGATAAAAGTTATCAATGCCATTTTACATCAATCCACTTAGAGATCGAGAAATAATTGAACTATATAAGGATGACATGATTCGTGCTTTATGTTCAATTCATATATAATGTGATAAAATGATTATAATACTATTTATAAAATAGGTTAGGTCATATCATTAACCTTCCCATAATTTGAGTAGTCATAATATCTTACTAGAGGTCACTTATGACTTGTAAGCCAAAATAGGTTTTGGATCACTACTAATAATATGTGAACCTATAAGGTCATACACACAAAATAGGCCTAAAGTGAAATTGGGTTTTACTACTCTCTCTATTTAAAATTAAGATAATTAGAGATATTATCTTAATTATTTAGATATCTATTGCATTTTAAAAGTTAAAATGGAATATGACATTATCTTATGTATTTCTTTTAAGATACAAAGTTGGTATAAATATCATAATAGTTAAGAAATATATGCATACTCAAGGATTTCTAAAAACACACAGTACATCCACGTTTTCAAAATATGTTTAGAGAGAGAAAAAAAACCTAGTGCTAGCACACTTTCAATTTAGAGAGAACTTGTTCGTATGGATACCTACAGAGGGGATCATCCTTTTATGATGCCTCAATCGGACTCAAAGCTCAATGTTTGGGTGTTATCGGTGTAAACTCCCTCTCCACCTTTCAACCATCTTGCATGTCTTATTCAAATAAGAAAGGTTTTCGCATCGTTCTTCTGTATTTAATCAAATTGCATGGATCCTTTATGGGTTTCATGTATTGAAAATTTTTATTTTTCTGTTACACTTGTTCGACAAAGCCCAATAGTAATATAGGAAGCACTTCCGAATTTGATTAAATTGAATTTCATATTGTTTGCATATAAGTGTTATATATGTGAACATGGATGTGTTGTGTTGAAAATCTTTTCAAAGGTTCGATGTAAAACAAATTGGTCTAAGGGCCATTTACTTAATCTATATGAAAAATGAAAATAATGCTTTGATTTCATTAATGTGCTTTAGAGTTTAACATGATTAAATATTTTTGACAGTGTTAATTTGATTAACAAGTTTAACATTTCCTATGATCTGTTGTTAATATGGTTAATACAAAATAACAAGATTTATTATTATGTTTTTTCTTATTAATGATGGCAGATTGTTTAATTACTAAATGAAAATAATCTATTTTAATTATTAATAAGAAGTAATTAATTAGTTCTGTTACGATTGCCACTTGGCGCGCTAGCTTTGGACCCCATAAGGGGTGCTGCCCTTTAAACCTGAATGCTTTTATCACATAAATTGTAAATTTCCCTAAGGTTATCCATTTTGTGTTTCAGTTGTCTTACTTATATGTTTTTGCATGGTGCTTGGCATGACCCTCTAGACCAATGTGATTGGCTTTTTTATTTATCTATTTTCAAGGGTTGTAATTTGTAAATATGGCCTATGTGTCATTTATTTTGTTGTAATTATTTATTTTATTAGTATTAATAGAATAATATATATTATAATTATGTAAATTCCAACTTGCAATAGAATTCTTCAAGCGCAAAATGGATTCTCATAACACAAGATGGTGATCTTCAAGGTATGAAGTGGAGAGCATTAATGGCAATATGGGTAAATCCATGAAGATGAAGATTTACCCTTAGGATTGACCATTGCTCTTCATACACTACAAAAATTTGTCAGAATAGCGACAAATTTAGCAATGAAAATTTTTCGTAGCTAATTAGCAACAGATTACTGAGGTATTAGCGACAAAATCTCAAAAATTAACAATGAATTTTATAGGTAAGATGGCACAAATATCTTGTTGATGGACTAGTAATAAGAAATTTCATAGCTAAGCTAATGAAAGCCATTCCATCGCTACTTAGTGAAGGCGGATTTTTCATTTCTAATCTAGTAAAGGAAAATGTTGCTCACAAGTTAGCGACAAAAAGCTTTCTGTCACTAACTAATGAGGAATTAATGACAAAATTTCGTCTCTAATATAGAAAAATAAAATTTTATTTATAAATATTATAAGCTATTATGAATATTAAATAATTTATAAATATAATAAAAAATATTATTAATATTATTATATATAAATAATATTAAACCATATAATATTAAATTATAATATAATATTTTAAATAAATAAAATATGAGTGATAATATAAAATATACAAGTGTAATGAACCGAGACAACTTGTAAAACTAGTTGAGATTAATCTAGGCAAGCTCAAGATACTTGAGTATCAAGAAAGTCCAATCTAGTATCAAAATACTCAATTCAAGAGGCTCTCGTAAATTTGGTCGGTTACATATTTACAAAGTCGTTAAACTTGACTCAATTACAATTCGATCTTAATAGGATTCAATAAATTAATAATATTAAATGACCAAATTTGTAACGACCGTATTCATATTTGCTCTGATACCAATAACTGTAACGACCGTATTTGTTTACCAATAAATGTAAGGTCCAATTGTGTTTACAAATCATGTTGCTCTGATACTAGTTTTTTTTCTACCACAATCTGTAATGCTATAATCGGTACCTATCAAAGCACTCAACATCCGAGATTTGCCCGTCGGCCCCGCGATGTCATACATATCGGGATTTGCACGTCTGCCCCGCGTATGCTTGAGCCTTCTCTGATACCAAAAACCGTAACATCTAAATTCATTTGTCAAACCAATAATTGTGACATCCATTGTTCTCATTTATAAATCAGCTTTGATATCGTAAATTGTAACATCACAACGCAGCTACAGTTGGTACCTATCAGAGCACTCAACATATGGGATTTA
>CATIWR010406833.1:0-31671 GCA_949677035.1 Omphalea diandra
ATAATAGCCCAATTAAAATACATACTGAACACAAATATATATTCCAAAAATACACAAGGTACCAAATAAAAATATACCTTAATTTTTAAGCACATAATTATATTCAAATATATGTACAAAATAAACAAATAAATAAATAAATACTATTTATTTGTTTATTTATTTAATTTTATTGAAAAATTAATATCACTAAATAATAAATTGACAATCAAATATATATATATATAACACATAAATATTAATATACATGTATATATACATATATATATATATATATATATATATATATATATATATATATATATAAATTAATAACTATTAAAATAAAAATAAAGAATGTCATTATGGACATGAATATTAATGAATTGTATAAATATTATCGTGCATAAGATATTCACAGCCGAAAGGCTTAGGTCGGTTGGATTACGCTACGTATAGCCGAGGATGCGGTCGTGGGTTCGAAACCCACGACGCGCATCCCTTCCCCGTTTTCTCTATCGTTTTTTTTTTTGGTTACAGAGACCCAAATCTTGATTCTGTTTTGCGCATTGGAAGCCTCATTCACAAACCCATCCTCAAGGCACAAAACAAATCAACGAACCAACAACACAAATCAAGATCACAAATCAAGAATCATGATTTCACAAAATCTCGGTTGTTACACAATTTCAATCCCCATCGGCAAGGACGCCTATTTTCATAGATCTACACAACAACCAACGACATCATCAACAAACCAATTCAGCAGATACACAAATCATCAATTCTGCCACAATGGGAAGGCGCGGAAGCAGATAAGAGAGGATGAGGTTCATTAGGGAGAAGCGAAGAAGAAAGTAGCGAAGAGAGAGGAATCAGGGAGAGATGTTATGTGGACACCGTCGACCTGGACGACAGTTTCGGACTGTAGTGATATGAAAGGGATTTTCAATTTGCCACCATTGTGTCCGTTATCTCCTCACCCGCTATTGGGATATCCTCAACTTATAGTTATGGAAAAAAAAAACTTTCCCAATCGCAAATGAAAGAGAGAAAAGAGAAGGCCAAAAAACAAAAAAAATTGGCAGGATCTGGCGAATGCGGGTTTCCAATCCGCGACCTCCTATGCAACAAAGAAATCATCAACCGTTTGAGCTAACGTATTAGCTCGTTGCGATAGTATCAAATTAAATATATCAAACTTGATTCACTTATGGTGGGATAACCTAATTTCGACCTTTTTTTTTTTATAATACAAAATATTCAGGGTTCTAATTCATGTACAATCTATGATACCACATGTAATATATTTTAATTTCAGGATCTTGTACATAATTATAGAACACCAAAAATTTAATTACTGAATGGAAACAAATTTGCGTACCTGTCTCCGCGTTGAATCCCAAATTATTTTGAGCCATAATCCCAAAATCTGAAATAAACCACTTGAAAAATTCGTCAGAACGGTTGAAAACAGAAGCTAGATCTTCCTCTCCTTGACCTTATTGAAGACGGCTACAATGGGCGTAACAACTAGAGTTTTCTGTTATGAAGGTAGGAGAGGTTTCTGTTATGAAGGTAGGAGAGGGGACTTAGCCTATTTTTAATAATTTTAACAGGTCCACCCATCACAGGTCCATGTTAAAATAGGCCTACACTGATCGTCTTCCATATCGGCTCACAAAAGATGTCACAAACCCATAACTCAATTGATCACATTTTAATTAGACTTACCCCAAAACAATAAATTATATTATTCAGTCCGTTTTATAAATAATTAAAACTAACCCATAATTAATATTAGCCCACATAATAAAAAATTTCCAACAGAATAAAGATAGGGTAATATAAAGTGAGAGTAAGAGATGAGTCATTATTTGGAAAAGTGACGTTTTCAAAGAATTTGAGTAGTCGGACAAAAAGTAATCGATTTCGACCGATATTTTTTGTAAACTCGGCTATTTGTCTTTACATTGATCATCAATCAGTTATTCTTCTGTTATTTCCATTTGTAACTAACACACACAGCTCATTAACTACAAACTGTTTAATTCTAATCACTACTACTAATCTAAAATTCAAGCAATACTGGATCCAATTACAACATCTTTCAACTTTCCCATTTATTTTAGCATTACTTAAGTAGTAGATATTGTGAGGAAGCCTTTCCCGTTCAAGCTTTCAATAGTGTCCTTGAGTGTAACTTCAAAAGGAATGAAGTTGATGCCCAAAGTATTTGCCTTCTCCTTAGAGATCTTTAAGTTCTGAGAATTTGGTTTGTTATCATCACTCCTGAAATGTTTGGACAACTCATAAATTTCAATTGATTCTGAAGGAAAATTGCTACTACTAGGGAGCAGACTATCACAGAGAAACAATGCAATAGTTAGCTTACCTTCAATGATCATATGCATACAAATTGCTGTACATATTCAATGATGTATGCAACCTCTTATTTTTCAATTCACAGGTGACCTTTAGAATGATTTAACAGCTTATATGAATCATGCACATATTGTTATCTGAAAGAAGATAGCTAACTAAACTGCAGGAAACAATCACTCACTTTTCAGGAAGATGGAAAGAGGGGTAAAGCTCATGGACAATCTTCAAAACTTCTGACCAGTGTAATAAACTTGAAACTAAACAATATCTGCCACTAGCTGAAGGAATCTCGAGAGCTCGAATATGTGCTTCTGCAACGTCTCTGACATCAATGGACCCGTAACATGTATTAGGGTACGTCTCTGCTCCTGCACTCAAGAAATTAACACATTTTATCGCAAGAAACCGCATGAAATCAGCTTGTTCCAAGGCATACTGTCTCAACTAGCTATTAAGCGCTCTAAACCAAGCAGACTGGAGTATCCGATCCATATAATTGATACCAAAGTGAGAATAGAGGATGAGGTAACTTGAGTTGGATTTGAATCACAGCAAATAAGCTGGTATTTACATGTATGATGGTTGTAGAAAATTACCATCTATGATGCTGAGAATCATCTCCACAGTGGAATTAAGAGTTGGCTGTAAGAGAGGGCCAATCACATATCCTGGATTTATTGATACCAAGTCCATTGCATTTTCCTTTGCAAAATTCCTAGCGGCCTCCTCAGCCAAGGTTTTTCCAAGGGCATACCAATGCTGGAAGAAACTAAATTAAGTTGTAGTATCATATAAAGAGAAGAAACTAAATGAAATTATTAGAAAACTGGATAAAGATTTCAGCTTAAAAGTTAAGTCAAAGAGTGAATAATCTTCATGAAAAATCTTGAAAACTTGCAGATAACCAGTAAAGAAAGTGGCATAAAAGATTAACAGATATACCTACCTTCAAGTCTTTACAAACTGCTGGATCTGAATACCAAGTCTCATCGACAACCACATCAGGGGTCAGAGGTTTTCCACTGAATACAATTGCTGCCGTAGAAGATGTTAGAATCACTCTCTTGACGGACTGAACTTTTGCACACGATTTAAGTACATTTAGCGTTCCTCTGACAGCAGGATCAACTAGTTCCGCCTGAAATTCACAGAAAAGGAAAATTGAAAAATTAAACCTAATGTAGTGATTGAATTAATTAGCTATTAGACACATTTTTTGCACTTTATTATGCTCAATTTATTAAATGATAATTGAAATTGAAATAAAAATATATTGCAAAAGGGAAAATATTCAAAAATTTCCATTTGTTTCATGGAAAATATTTTCCATAAAAATATTTTTCATATTTTTTGTTTGGTGTATCCTAAAATTAGGTCAACATAAAATATTTTCCTGATCAAAGAGAATATTAAATCAATTTTCAAAAAAAATGAAACAAAACAAAATTCATTTTTTTAAAATTTGACAAACTCATCCAAATGAAAAATAAATAATAAACATGTATATTTATTGATATACCAGTCATCTTGACTATCAATACTCATCACTAAATATTGTTGATAGTCATCAATGATGGGTGAGACCCACAAAACTTACATTTTTAATGTATTTTTTCTTACATTAAACAATGAATAGTATATATATAAAATATTTATGGTCTAAATTTTGTTATAATCTTATAAACCAAAAGAAAATTAATATTTTTCATAATTTATTTCAAACACTAGAAAATATGTTGCCCAAAAATATTTTTCATGAAATAAAGGAAAAGAAAAAAATTAGACTCCAGTTTTTTAATTGCAACTTAACAAATATAAGCCACATTTACCATTTTAATATGCTCGTGTTAATTAATTATTAACAACTCGAGTTGAATTGACTTGTATGAACAAACCAAATTAGCTGGCCATGTCCTATAATCCGCTCTAACTTCGAATCTATAATTTAATTCAAGACAATCATCCATATTTTTTTATTATATAAAAATTACAATATTTATTGTTGTTAAAATTTTAATAAAATTAACATGGAACAAATTTTTATTGTTAAAAGTTTCAATATGTTTATGTGAATAATTTTTTATATTATTAAATTTTATAAATTTTTTTAGTGAATAAGCTCTATATTATTAAACTTTTTTATTTTTTGATTAATTGAATAAATTAAATATTTTAATTATTAGTTTATTTATTGCATAGCAACATACAAATATATTATATTATCATTTATTAAAAATATTATATTATCAATACAATTACTTGATATATAGAAAAATACTAGTTTAAAATTAGAATTAATTTTTAAATAATCAACTTGCTCATCATGTCGTAATTTAATAATAAAATTTTATTATAATTTTAATATAAAATTCATATGTTATTAGTTGCAGGAACAAACCAAATCAGCTGACTGTGTCCCATAGCCCACACTGGTTTCGAATCTTTATAACTTAATTCAAGATATTGCAAGATCAGTAGAATTCATCAAACTTTGTTTCACAATCACAACCCAATTTGACTGAGTCCAGAGACATTGCAAGATCAGTATTAATAACATCAATCTTTTAACCTTTCAAGATAATACAGTGCAACAATGAGAAAGGAACCTGAGGATCAGTAGCTGAAAAATAACAAGGAGATGCTGTGTGGAAAACGCCTTCACAACCATCAACAACAGAATCAAATGATCCTTCTTCTAGTAAATCAGCTTTGAACAATTGAAGCCTTTCCTTAGCTCCATCAAGTGTAAGTAAGTGATCCGTTTTCTTTGGATCACCTGTTCATATTTGAATAGAACAGTGAACATAACTGAGATTTTTCAACATGGGCAAAGTCCTAGGACTGAGTTCTCAAATTAACAATTCTCTAACGTTGATTATAATTCATGTTTCGTGTGTGTGTGTGTGTGTGTGCAATTACGTAAGCTCCTAAGAGTTGCATGCTACATCTAAACTCACAAGAAGCTGATATAGGACCCAGAATTGAAGAAAGAAAAGAAGAACAACCGAAACACCATCTGGTAAGACATGAATAATCAAATTAAGGTTCAGAAGGAGGGGGAAACCAAAGAAAGAAGAAAGATACTGACTTGGGTAACGAACAGTAGCTTTGACAGTATAGCCCTTTTGAAGTAAGAATTTAACCAGCCATGAAGCTATGTAACCAGAGCCTCCTGTTACACACACCACCTTCCCTCCTCCACTCATCATCTGCATGTGTTTGCTCTGTAGGGAAGACAGGATAACAGGATAACTTAAAAAGAAAAGCCAAGATGAGTTAATATTTTCCTTTTCTATTGTCCCAGTGTAGTAAATAAATGGTGTGCCGCAAGAATACTGCCGGCCTGTTTGAAATAAATTATGAGTCAAATTCTAAAATTTTTTTTTATATTTTTACTTTAGTAATAAATTTTTTTTATCTAAAATAAATATTAAATTGATAAAATTACTAATAAAATATTCTAATTTTCTCAAAAATTATCTTTTTAAATTAAAAAATTAAAATTTTTAAGTATAATTTTTCTAAATCAGAGAATTATGAAAATAAAAGTTATTTTTTCAATTCTCAAAATTTGAGTTTCAAACAGAGTCTATAAGATTTTATATTCTTTATATGTTTATTTTGTCCTAATTTAGTTGCTCAATATAATTATAACAATAAATTTTAAATAAGTTTAATGTATATGTTTATTAAATAATTATTTAATCAATTGAATAATTAAAATTAGTATATTCATAATAATTAAATTTATTATTATTTTATAAAATTATTTTCTAATTAGATATTTTCAAATAAATAAAATAGAAAAAATAAAGAACTATAATTAATTAGTTTAATAAATTTAAATAATATTATTATAAAGAATATGAACTTTTGTAGTTTCACTTTCTTTTATTGACTTTTTTCTTTAATTCTTTTAATTTTTCTTATTATATATAAAATTAAATATTTATTATTGATAAAGTCTTAAATAGGACTAACCTAAAAAACCTTTCTATATTTTAAATTTTTTAAATTATTTTTACGTTTAAATCATGTTTTCGTGACAAAATTTTTAATATCATCCCTTAAATTTTACTATATTAGGCTACTTAGCCTCTCATCCATGTAGTCCCAATTAATTAGCTAAACAATAAGCCGATTTTCTCCTGCAATCAGCAATACAGGATAAAAATAACAAAATCTCTTATCAACTTCTCAAGTTTTAAACTATGGGATTTAAACAAATAATAAACTAAAGAAAAATACTTGATTGATTATGTGTAATACACACACATACTTATTCGAATGCTAAATCATATCAAGGATCTATTTGGTTTATTTGTTGCTAGTTGTTGATTTCTGATTGATGTATATATTAAGTATCTGGTAAAATTATTATTACTGATTATTATTTATAAACATAATTACTAATATAAACATAAATTTTAGAAAATTAAATAAATATAATTTGTATTTTAAATTTTTAAAAATAAATAATATATATCCATTAAGTTTTTTTTAAAAAAAAATTATAAATTAAACTTTTTATTAATACTTATATTAAACATTAATCATTGAATATAATAGTAATTTAATTAAAAAGTTAAATAATATATTAGATATAAGTAATGGAAATAAAATTGAATAATTAATAAATAAATAATTTATTACTATTAAATAAAAATACTATTAAAATAAAAACTATATTAGAATTAATGTAAAAATTTAAAAATATTTGTCTTTTTTTTTTTTTTATAAAAGTAGAATCTATTGATGAAAAATAACACAAATAATACTTTTTAAACTAAAGTTGTTAGACACTTTATTAGCCACGAACTCCTATTTGAAATGAACAATTTTATTAATCAAATAAATGCTTTGCACATCTTACAAACTAAACAGTAAAGAACCCTCAAAAAGGAAAAACAATGATCCCCAGTATAAATTTGAAAAAGGAAATATGGATGAGGTTCCTAATCCTATAACAAAACGATTTTTATTTCAAATAAACTAAAAAAAGTGTCTATAATTATAAAGAAGTAGAATTTGTTATTTCAGTGCTCTCTCCTTTTTCTTTTTTGAGTTTTCCATATTTGCGGTAGTCGCTATTAGCCTTTTATGGCCACTGGACACCTAATTTTTTTTTTTTTTTTTTTTTTTATTCTTTCCTTTACTTTTCTTCAATAAATTATTTATTTCTTTAGATCTGTTGATTTTTTTTTCAGATCCATTGGATATAAAGTTTGTTGCCTTCGTTTGGTAAAGTTTGTAGTTTTCATCCTCAAATCTATCATTATTGGTGGGTTTTGAGTTTTGATTCCATTTTAGGGTGGATATTCACTAGTATCGTGTTTATACTTTTATTTTAGAAATTTCATTGTAAGTTTATAGTTTTTGAATTCATAATTAAAAGATAGTTCATGGAGTGCAAATGTTAATGTTTTCAATAGATTTACATTTGAAGACTATTAAATCGGACTCGAAGAAAGATAATATATATCAAACAATAGTTAAAAACTATCATCGATTAGAGCGCACATATGGCTAATTAACAAAATTTAAGACTTTGAAATTTCAAAGTGAAATTTCTATTATTTATTTCTTTGGAATTTAAAATTTCATTTCTTATTTACATTATAAGGCATTGTGAGGTTTTGTATCTCTATATTATTCCATTTTCAATTGAGAAAATCATTCTATTTCTTCTTAAATGAAAATTTTGTTATTTCAGTACAAACTTAAAAAAGGGCTCTTAACACTTAGCAAAGGATTTCCTGCTCCAAATATAATAATTATTACTCATTTAGAAAGGAAAAAAATTATAAAACATTGTTATTCTAAGATTGATTTTTTTGGTATGTTATCATTTTTTTTTATTTTTTAATTGAGAAAACTAAATGTTTGCTTAATTGGTTTATTTGTTATATGACAAAAGACAATCATATTATATTGTCATTTAAAAATATGTTATTGACATAATTTTTTAATATATAATAAATTTCATCTTAAATTAAATTTGAGATCAACATCAATTATATTAGTTGATTTGTCACTTTTTCTTTTTGGAGATAGTAAAGAATCCAACATTGGACAAGGAATATCTCAAAAAAGAAATAAACAATGCCATAGATTGAAAAGAAAAGAAAGTTCTAATTTTTCACAATAGATTGAACAGAAAAGAAAATTGCAATTTTTTTCATCCACTAATGATGAAATCAAATTTCCTACGCATCATCTGACTGAAATGTACAGAACTAATGAGAGATAAAAATATTCAAACTAGGGACCATTTGGATACGTGTGCAAATGGAGTTGTCTTTGATGCCCTATTGGACTTTTTATGATTTTTTTTCATTTAGAACCATATGATATTTCTTCTTGCCGACGCTGACAATCACAGTTAGTCCCATTTATACAGTTAGTACACATATACAGACAAAAATTTTTCAAGAAGCGTGGGGTAATCCACCTTCGTTTCAAAATGCACATCTATATCCGAGAATAACATTATTTGTTCCATTGTACTATAATTTTGGATGTTCCCGCAGATTAGGGACGAACAAACTGGTCAATTCGAGTTCTTTGGTTTAGTTTTTTATTAAAATCAATCAAATCGAATTTTATATTTTACAAACCCAACTGAATTGAAATTTTTGTAAATACCAAATAAATTGAACTAATTAAATCGACTTTTACAGACATACAAATTAAACCAAACTGAACTTATAAAATTTTGGTTTGGTTCGATTTGATTTGATTAAATTACATTTATTTTAAATCTAATTCGATTTAAATTAGTTTGATTTATTAATAATTTTAGTTTATTCAGTTTATTCATTTTTGTATAAAAAGCCAAACTAAAAACATAATTTTTTTTTTTAAAGTGAAAATCGAACCAAATTGATTGAATTAAATTGATTCAATCAATTTTTCAGTTTGGTCCGATTTTTGCTCACTCTACCACAAACCACTTGGATGATGGAGACAGCCCCATCTTGTGGTAGATAAAGCTAAACGAAAATTTTCATTGAGTCGTGTTTTTGCATTTTAAATATGTTTTGGAGTTTCACAAATTTTGCATTTTCTTCCACATTGTTAGAAAATGTCATTTTTCCATGAAATGTTTCCTTTTTTTTTTTTTTTTTTTTTTTTTCATTTCTACAGGTTTTCATTTCCATGCTAAATAAGTGATAAGAAAATAAGGTCATTACAAAAGAGACCATAATATGTTACGCAATGGATCCATAAATGAAGTCATTATAAAAGATATCATAATATGTTACGCAATGGATAAAAGAGATCATAATTTTGTCAATGCTTACTTCCTAATCATTTTATCAGAATAAGTTATGAGTTGAGAGGCTTCAGTTTATGTATGCAACAAAGTTACATGAACTACTAACTGATATTTCATTATAATAACAGATAAATTCTCTCATTATGTAATAAGTGAAGTACCTTTCAAAAGAGATGCTGTTCTAAGCTTACCATGTGCACTATTGTCATCTAATTGAAGTACTTCTAACCTTTTCCGTCTTCCCTTGAATGGTTCACAGCTGCTTGCTTCACTACTGTTGAGACCAATATCCAAGACCTGCAACTTCGGTAGCCCATTACTACCTAGTGGAATGCTTCCTTGTACGTCGCTATGCCTGATAACAAAACATTCTAGGCTATTGATGTTGACAAGCCATTTGGGAAACTCTGAAATGAAGTTGTTATAAAGTCTATGGAAGCAAGAGAACTAAAACTGGTGAAAAGAAGATGCAAATAGAACTGTGAAGTTCACAAGAACACATGCGCACCCCAGCAAAATATGGGAGCATTTTCAGTTCTCCAACCCAAACTGATCTGATAGGCCAACTCCATTTTAAATGCCAAATATATTCGAGATGTGAGGGTCTAATATCACCTCCCAAAGCATACTTGCTGGGAACTTCTTGGTTGCGGGCATTAAGAGGCACAACATTTTTTGTTCTATTAATGCAGCCTATTCCCCACTGCTAATGCCAGTTGTGTCCTTGCCATGACAAGAACAGGTTCCCGGGATCCATGAGTCCAATTTTGAAGTCAATGAGGGTTTCTCTATCAGATTCTAAGCAATCCACAATCTGTGCATTGCCATTACGGATGAGTCCTGTTATGGAAGTGATCATGACAGGTAATAACATTATTGGACGCAATGATGAAATTGCCACCAATATCTTAATCACTGTGGAACTTTAGATATACTAATTATATAAAATTCAATAGATTTCATCCATTTTTTCTAACCAAACAAAAGGGTCCACAATCTAAGCTTTCGAGCGCGCAGGTCCAGAAAAATGTTCAAAAGATAAGCCCAGGAGCATTAGTTTAGTTTTACAATATCAATGTTTTACACTTGTTTAACATAAATAATTAATAACATTGACAACTATTCTACAGTCTTCATTTTACTAGCATTAATGCAAACATTAGTTTCTCAGAGCTAATTCTCTATCGAGACAGTAGGCTTGCTGAGGATACAACAAATTAATTAAAGAAACTTCACATCAGGATTTGATTGAATCACTGTAGTGAGAGCTTCTCTATGAAATTTGATTTTGTTGTTGTATTCAATTAGAATCAAAACAATGTTTCATATTGACCAGTCCATGCATATGACTGAGACCTTGATGAAACTACAGTTATTTTGCTCTTCTAATCTTTGAATTCTAGGGTAGCCCAAAACAGTTCTTCACAAATTTATAACTCTGTTATGCAATCGACAACAGAATTGTCTTCGTCCTCAAACTTCAATAATGTATAATCGACCTTTTTGCCAATATGGGAACCAACATGAATCCCGTAGCCATTAAATAACCCACAAATTCAAATTTCACATACTCAACATATATCTTATTGTTATGCTTTCTTTTTAAAGAGAAAATACCTTGCTTTCTTTCTTTCTTCCAACATATTAAATTTATTGTTATTATTATTTTTTAAAATTTTTTACATTGCTTATTCGTATTCATTTTGTTTTTTAGTATAAAAGAGAAAATACGTTGCTTAGCATGAAAGTTCTGTGTGTCTTAGATATTCTCATCAAAATGCAGCATATAGAATAGCATTTTCATATGAAAATTTGAGTACAGCATGTTCAACATACTTCTATAGGCAAAAAGGAAATATATGATGACTTTTGCTTTTATGACTCTTTTGTATTTATTCGTTGCTTCTTCATTTTTGTTTCTAATGGAAAGCTGAAAATACTTTGCTTTCTTCTCCTAGTGAAAGTAATGCTCTCTTCAAATTGCCATATATATTAATTATCAATCTCACCATCTCACACAAATCCATAAGTTTTCCCAACAAAAAATTTCTATCCTTATTATTTTTTATTTTCGTTACATTCTCTGCCATTTTCAGTCACAATCCTTCAAAAGATGGCTGAGAGCTTGCTATTTAGCCTTGCAGAACAATTGTTTCCAAAGTTGGCATCTTTTGCTTCCAAAGAAGCTGGATTGGTCTATGGTATCAAAGATGATGTAAAGAGACTTGAACAAACTCTCTCCACTATCAAAGCTGTGCTTCTAGATGCTGAGATGAAGCAGGAGAATATTCTTGCAGTGAAAAACTCAATAAGGAGGCTTAAAGAAATCGTCTATGATGCGGATGAATTGCTGGAAGATGTAGCAACTGAAAATTTGCGGAGAAAGGCTGAAGGTGGGGCCAAAATGGCCAGAAAGGTAAGTGACTTCTTTTCTTCTTCGAATCAACTTGCTTTTCGCCTTAATGTGGGGCATAGAGCTAAGGATATCAGAGAGAGGTTGGATGAAATTGCCAAAGATATGTCTGTCATTAGCTTTGTTAGGAAGGCAGTTGAAATAGATACACAAGGTAAGAATAGTTGGAGAGAGACAGACTCCTTTATATTAGAATCAGAGATGATAGGGAGAGAGGATGATAAGGAAGAAATCGTAAAATTATTGTTGTGTCTAGACCCTAAGGAAAACATTTCGGCAATTGCAATTGTTGGGTTTGGTGGCTTAGGAAAGACTGCCCTTGCCCAGTTAGTGTATAATGATGAGAGAGTAGCAAACTATTTTGATTTGAAAATTTGGGTTTGTGTTTCCGAAGAGTCAAATGTGAAAGTGCTAGTCAAAAAAATCCTTGAAATTGTGACGGGTAAGGAAGTGAAAGAGTTGCCTTTGGAAGTATTACAAAGTCGTCTTAGAGGAAATTTGGAAGGAAAAAAATACTTGATGGTCTTAGATGATGTCTGGAATATAAATAATCAAATTTGGAGTCAATTGAGAAAATATTTGATGGTTGGTTCCATAGGGAGTAAGATTCTAGTAACCACTCGTAGCAAGATAGTTTGTTTAGATATGGGTGTAGAGTCACAATATGATTTAAAAGGTCTAACAGATGCTCAGTCTTGGGATTTATTTGAAAAGCTAGCGTTTAGAAAAGGCCAAGGTGAAGGCTATCAAGACCTAGTAGAAATTGGGAAGGAAATTGTGAATAAGTGTAAAGGAGTTCCGCTTGCAATAAAGGCTTTAGGAGGCATGATGAGTTCAAAAAATCATAAGGATGAATGGTTGTCTGTCCTAAGTAATGGTGTATGGAGCTTAGTTGATAGTGTTAATGGTATTGGTCCAGTGTTGAAATTGAGTTATGATCACCTGCCAATTGAGTTGAGGCAATGCTTTGTTTATTGTTCAATGTTTCCAAAAGATTCTGAATTCACCAAAGAGATGTTGATTCCATTGTGGATAGCACAAGGTTACATTCCATCATCAAGTGAGAGTGAGAGTGGAAGTCTAGAAGATATTGGTGATCATTATTTCAATGAATTATTACGTAGGTCATTTTTTCAAAAGGATAAAATTCAATATGATTGGGAGCATTATAAAATGCATGACCTTATCCATGATCTTGCACAATCAATAGCAGGGGATAGTTGCATTGCGGTGGTAAATAATGATGTAAAAGATATTCCTGAAAGAGTCCATCATGTGTATTATGAAAGTGAAAGTTCCCTGTGGTCTCCTAAGCTGCTTAAAGATAATTGTTTGAGAACTCTATTTTTCAGAAGCAATTATGATTTAAAAAAGAATATAGATACAATTGCTTCAAATTGTATGAGGTTACGTGCATTGAGTTTATATCTGTCGGATCACAGTGAAATAAACAATTCAATAGGGAAGTTGAAGCAGTTGAGGTATCTTGACTTATTTGGAAATGAAAAAATAGTATCGCTTCCAAACTCTATATGCGGTTTGTGTAACTTGCAAACTCTACATCTCTCTTCTTGTAGAAATCTAAGAGAATTACCGAGAGATATAGGAAAGTTGATTAGCCTTAGACACCTCCTAATTAATGATAAGCTAGAATGCATGCCAGTGGGGTTGGGGAAATTAGTAGCTCTGCGTACGTTACCATATTTTAAGGTGGCAGCAGCAAGGGATGGAGGGAGGACAGGTAGGAGTGCTACACTGAATGCATTGAATAGCCTCAATCAGCTTAGAGGTGAGATGATCATTCAAGGACTAGAAAATGTGAAAAAAGCTGGGTTGGAGTCCAACCAAGTCAATCTCATGGAAAAGAAGCACCTTCATATCCTATGGTTTCTGTGGAATGACGGGGAAAATATTGATAGTGGAAATAGTCAGGAGTTGTTGGATAACCTACACCCTCACCCTAACTTAAAACATTTGCATGTAATTGGTGGCTATGGAGGTGTGAGGTTTTCAAATTGGCTCTCTTCTCTCACAAATCTTGTCCAACTTGAAATAAGATATTGTCCAAACTGTAAGCATCTGCCGCGGTTGGATCATCTCCCTTGTCTGAAAGTTCTCTGTCTTTCTGGCTTCTTGGCTCTAGAGTACATATCATTTGTTCCTTTTTCATCATCTTCACCATTCTTCCCATCCCTGAAGGAACTAGAAATAATGTTCTGCCACAATATGAAGGGATGGTGGAGCAGGGACATTGAGCCGCTATCGCTGCCTGAATTTCCTCATCTTTCAAAATTGAATATCGAGAATTGCCCTAACCTGACTTTGATGCCAACATTTCCATCTCTGGATGAGAGGCTGAGATTAGAGAATGTCAGCATAAGACCATTGTATGAGACGATGAAGGTGAAGATGATGTCAACTAAGGTCATGGATGCTTCTTCTTGTTCTTCAGTTATTGCTCCCTTATCCAAGTTAAAGACTCTATGCCTAGATGGGGTTGAAGATTGTTCTGATTTTATAGGGACATCGCTCCTTGAAGGGATGCATCATCAACTCACCTCTTTAAAACAGTTGGAGATTAACAATTGCTATCAGTTGTCTGAAAGTTGCAGAAACCAAATGGCTACAGATTGGCCAAAAATTGCTCACATCTCAAATATCAAAATTAATTGGCGTGATATTCAACGGGAGGGCCACTATTTATGGGAAGAAGAAAACGCAGAAAACTTCTTCTAAACTGTGAAAGGCATTCAATCATATTCGGACTCCACAGGTTAGGTTACTGATCTGTTACATAATCTTATTTGACAATCTGCGCTTGTGTGCTAATTGCTTATCTTTACTCTTATGTATTATTGTAATGAAAGTGCTAAAATAAAATCAGGACAAAAAAAAGTCATATATAGCATCAGCTGCTTCCACTTCTCCCATTTTGCCAGTTAATCAATTGCCTTTTTTATTTTGTTTTCACTATATGCGCAGATGGGACGATGTTTCCACTGTCCTTCAAAACTGGCTTTCCTCTCTTTCAAATCTTGTGAAAATTGATATAAGATATTGTTGAAAATGCAAGCATCTGTCTCTGCTGGATAATCTCCCTTGTCTGGAATATCTTTGTTGTAAATTACTACTTCTGCTTCAACAGGTTAGATTACTACTTTCTTCCTTTCAATCATGCTCTCTCTGTAGGAAATTCAACCTTTTAACATTCAATAGTGCCAATGGTTTTTCTTAATCTTATTTGAATTGCTCTATTTGATTTTCTTTTTCAATGTTTCAAAGGAATGAAGCCATTGGGAACTTAAACCTTCTTCAAAGGGTTGATTGATAGCTCTTCAACATGGAGGACTTTATTGGTGTCACATTTTAACTCTCAAAAATACTTTGTTCAAAAACGACAATTTTTAACTCTATTCTTAAGCAGTTTGTTGGACTTCAAAACAAGCCCTTGCCTTCAGTATCATCAACATCTGTAGTAACTCAACTTTCAATTTTGACTATGTTTTCAATTTTATCTTTCTAATTCTTCAGAATGCATTTGGTACTGTATTATATGCAGAGATGGAAAATGTTAGTGCAATCTGCGCACGCACAAAAAGCAAGAAAATTATTACATATATGATTGGAATCAGTTCTGCATTTTCAAAATCAATCAGAATCTGCGAACTGTTTTGGAGTAATTTACATGAAGCATCCTGCCTCTGATTTCTGCTAATTGCTCTTCCACTAATACATCTTCCTAGAAAGCTAGCAGCTGTAGGGAGCATTGTTCATAAATTATGATGGTTTAATGCAATGTATTGAATCTCCTCTAGCCATGGAAAGGGTTTATCATGTGCAAGGCATTCACTAGGAAAATATTCTTACTTCCAACATTTTGATTATCCAAATTAAACATCACTGATTATGTTCTTCTCAAAGAGTGGTTTGTTGTATTTTATTTATACCTCTAAATGCATTATGTTCCATGTTCTAATCCATGTAGGCAAAACCAATTTGCAAGTTGGCAGCATCAGATTCAAATTTTAAGCATGGACTACAATAGAGTCTGGTAATGGACAGAGCACTTCTCAGGCAGAATGAAACTTTCACTGTTTTTAGATTGTTGAAAGGTATAAGGATACTTGCTCACATGCATTATCCAATTACTTGGTGCTTTATAATGAAATATCACCTTACGTTGTCACTGGTTCTATGCCATGATGAGATTGTGAAAGAGGTCAGAAAAAGAAATTGATGTTCTTGTATGCAAGATTTGAGCGATTGGTAGAGCGTTAACATGTGTTGTATGTGCCCAAGGTTTTGGTAGCTCCAATTACGTATCCGACTCAACAAGTGGTGGTGGGAAGAATTAGGAGGAGGAATATGGTGAGTCCTACCTGGTATAATAGTAATGCTTTCCAAAAAAGCTGCATTGGTTGAGATGGGAGAATGAATCCTCCACTGTTTTTATAAGGTATACACACTCCTTGATCTAGCGTTTCTTTTCTGCTTTTTAATTTGATGTAGCTTCTTAAACACAAGAATTTGAACTTGAAACGGCAAAGAGGGAGGGAGAATCTAAAACATTTCATCTGCTTTATTTTCATAAATTTGTTGGATTGAGGCTGAACATATTGAAGTTGTTATACTTAGAAGGTACCAAATTTAACATTTGTTGCTCCTTTGTCGTGATTCTTTTATACATATCAGCAACAGTGCACATCTATTGGAAGTCTTCTGGTAAAGTACTGATGAAAACGTTGGAAGCTTATTGTGCAAGTTTGATGGTAAAATATGTAAATTTCGTATCTCTCTTATATCCATCCTTTCAGCTTCATTTTCTTATATGCCTAAGCTTATGCAATTGTAGGCTGCCTGTACTTCCACAACCAATTTAGAAATCTTTAGCAAATATTCATTTTTGGGGGCATTGCAATTTGGTTAAACTCCTGTCTCATTGCTCATGTGAAAGTCACTATCATATACATGGCAAGAGAAATGCAGATTGCTGAATTAGAGCACAGCTAGCTATTGTGATTAAATACATGTCAGAGCTTATTTGAAGTTGAAGAACTAGAGAATGGTTAAAGTCCCCAGCCAACAAGATCGCAATTTTTCTCATTATGGAGGTCGGCTTCAATTTAGAACTCCTCATACTTCAGGAAACAATGTCTCATTTCTTAGTATAGGTTGGTGTATACTTTGTTAAAGAAAATTGACCAGTTACATATAGTTAAAGAAAATTTTCATGGACGATATTGTGAATTTAGGGAATGTTTAAATGCAAATGAAAGTTGTTGATGCTCACATTGCTATAATCACAAATACCATAATATTATCAATATTTTTATCAGTTTCTTTTTTTTTTTTTTTGAGAAAGTTCTAATCAGCATCATTGTTAAGTACTTATCACTGAAAAAAGAATGCCTTAAGATTTCCTTCTTGCAATTGTCTGCACCATAAACACTGAAAATTTCATTCATTTACCATTTCTTTCATTACCCACATGGCACAAAATGCTACCTTCTAAATCTATATGTTATGCAGATATCTTTCTCCCTAACCAAGCTATCAGTAAATCACACAAACAAATTGCAATCAAACCCGATTTCTAATATGATACATTAAATGTGTAAAATAAAATGGCATCTCTCGGTACACTGCTATCTCACTTAAAGAAAAAAAAAAGGCTTTTGTTTTTTTGTAAAGAAAATTAGATAATATTAATATTTTCATTCACTTTCACACATTTATTTGAAATAATTTTTAAATTTATATTTAAAAAGGTGTTATGGTCCAATTTCTTTTATTTAGCTACTTAGGGGTGTGTTCAGATAATCGATGTGTATAATTGATAGCATATTGGTATTGGAATCCATCAGTACATATAAAAGTATTTGATAAGAATTAAAAATAGAAAATGATAGTTGATTTATATGTTAATCAATTGTTCTAATCTTTTTCTATTTAGAGTTATTTTTCAATCTCAGTTAATAATTGTTAAGTCCAAATCAGGATTGAAATATAATTAAGAAAATAAAATAATTTTTTTTAAAAAAACAAACTTGGTGGTCCAAGCATAATTTGGAATTGTTGAAATCCAAGTTTGTCATGGATTAGGTAGACGTTCTATTTTTTCTCTCTCTCAAAAAAAAAAAAAAAAGGGTAGACGTATGTATGTGTACCACAACTATATAAAGAGATGTTGCATGAGTTGTTTATTATAGAGAACAAGAATTGTTATATTGCGCAATCATCATAAGATAAGTCAAATTTAGTTAGCTTAATTTGCTTAAGAGTATGTTTGGCATTGCTATTAGAAAAATCTGATTTTAAGATAAAAAATAAAAGAAATTTTCTCTTATCTGATTATAAATTTTTTGAATATAAGTTTTACAAGTAAAAAATTACTATTAATAAAAGCTTCAAATATAAACATTTTTCAAAATCAGTTTTTTTAGTTATAAAACTCATGTTGAAAAAAGTTATAATCTATTATAAGAGATAATCTATTGTATTTTTTGTCTCAAAATTAAATTTTTTCAATAGCAATACCAAACATGTTCTAAGTCACAGTGTAGTGTTGCAACAATTGTGTGGTTAATTTTGTGGATAAATTTGAGTTAAAGGATTGTGAATATGAGTGATAAATCAATAATTATTTTTGTTAATTTTGTAGTAAATTATTTTATGAAGTAGGCTTATGTTGAATCACATTAAATTTTATTTATGTTCTTGGCATTTGTTTTGCGTGTATTATCATTACAATAATTGTTAACATAAGATAAAAATATCCTTTTAATTTTTTTTTTTTGGTTCTAATACTTAAAAACATTCAATGGAAGCACACATATACTATATGAAAAAAAATTCACAAATCTTCTCATATATTGTTTTATTTTGTTAAATTATTTTGTTGATTAATTATTTTATGTAGAATCTCTATAGTAGCATTCAAAGTTTAAAAAATATATTTTATTTTATATATGAAAATATATTATTTTATTATCATTCTTATCTTAGTTTAATTTATTTAATTTAAAAATAAATTATAAACCAATTATATATCTTTATTAATTATTTTATCAATTAACAGTAATAACTATACATAAATACAATAGTGATTTATTTAAAAAAAAATATTAGACATAAGTAATGTAATAAAATTTAAATGATTAATAAATAAATAATTTATTATTATTAAATAAAAATAACATTAAAATAAACACTATATTAAATTAATATAAAATATTAAGGATATTTTTTTATTTATAAAAGTATAATATGCTTATGCAAAATAACAAAAAAATATACTTTTCTAAACTGGAGCAGTTAGGTAGCATACTACCTACCAACTCCTTTTTTGAAATAAAATATTATATTAACCAAACACATTTTCTACTTTTTTTTATAAATTGAAAAGTAAAAGGGTCTCTCAAAAAGAAAAAATAAATACCCCTAAGTGACAACAAACTGTGTTTGAAGATTGGCTTCTTCAGAAGTCAAGGATAGTAATTTAATGTTGGTGATTCAACAACATGGCCATTATTTGAACAGAGACATTATTGAGGATAAGGTATAGGAAATTTGCATATACAAAGGTGCCAGTTACTTGTTGGAATTGTAATTGCAAATGCATTTATATAGTTTTTGTTGCAAAATATTAAATATATTTTTTTTCTTGCTATATATGAACTCATAAAAGTGAAAATATATCAGAGCTGAAGATTTTATTGTACACCATCTAGTTATTTTCATTCATGTGTAGCATTTGCTCTCTCTATCTAGGACACAAAAAAGACTTAGAGCATCCATGTCCACCAAGAGAAAATGCAAATTTGGACTTTTAGCTCACCCAGGTGACTTCCCTTAAAAAAAAAAAAAAAAACCTCATCTAGATGACTTGATAATAATAAGATAAACTTTTAAAGATAGATGCACTTTTATTTGATCGATACATTCTAAATTAATACTAATGATTACTTAATGGACAATGGATTGGAGTAGTCCTTGTCTAAGTTGAGACATACTAATGCATAAAATTTTTAATTTCCTATTTTCATTTCTTGAACCTTAACTTCAAGATGATATTAGGCAACGTTTGGTTCACGAAATTCAATATTATTTGGAATCATATTTTAGGAAAATTGATTTCTAGAAATATAATGTTTAGAATATAACATTATCATATTTGATTACAAATAAGTTTCTTCTTGGAATTCATAATTATTATCTTTGGTTGGATTATAGAAAAGTACAAACAAAGTGACTTGGATTACTCTAATACCCGTGTTTTATATATTTTATTTAATTAATCCATAAAATAGAAACATATACATTTTCTATAACAAGGAGTGATGTAATAATCAAACTCACATAAAATATAATTGTTAAATATACTTTAAATTTTAATATAACAATAAAAAGATTCAAAAAATCAAAATATGAAAGTAAAATTTCTTCTTTTTAGTTTGAAGTATAGTTAGCTAGCTTGGATTAGACTGTAAATTTTTGTAAACAAAATCATATATTTTATAATTTAATATATAATAACAAGTAGGGTTAAATTTGTTTAAAGGTTATATTAATTAAGAACATAACTATACCTTGATTTCCAGCACAACTTCATATGATATGAAAAATTCTTAAAGCTACTAATCAACCTGTTAGGCTTCACTCTATTCCTTGCTTGCTTTTGTTTATGTGGAACAAAGATCCTTAGAAGCCAACGCCAGCTCCCACCAAAACAAGAAAAAGGGAACCGAAAAAGCAATTGATTGCTTTTAGTTTGACACAATGCTTCTTCTTATTCGTTTTGTTTATTAGTATAAAAATAGAAAATACCTTGCCTAGCATACAACATTTGTCTGAGATACATATTCTGAATTATAACTTGTACCAAACAATAATTTTTATTATAAACTAACCAAGCTTAAGAAAAAGGTTTATTGAGTTTATTTATATTCGTGAACAACTTATTTATTATTATTTTAAATTTTATAATATATATTTGCAGTATAGCACTTAAAATTATATATTATATTATATAAATTGATTAAGAAGTATAAATATTATTTATTATATGTGAATTTTTTAACAAATATTTTAATTTCAATGTTATCAAGAAAATTTTGTTTTTTTCAGAAAAGAGAAAGACTTAAGCTTGATTTACATTTGATTAACTTGTGTTCATAAATAAATATGATTGTATTCAGCTCAATTAAACTTGCAAATGATCAGCTTCAAATTTAAATGTCAGATTCATAAAATGAGCAAAATCTAAACTAGCCCAAAATCAACTTCAATTAGCTCAGTTCCATTGCAGCCTAACCAACCAGAACACATGATCTGATGTCTTGGGAGTTTAAAATGATCCTTTTATAAAAGTATGCCATGTTCAACACACTTCTATAGGTGAAAAAGTTAGAATCATCCACATAATGACTCTGTTTTTATTTGTTTTTAAAGCATTGGAAAAATGAAAAGAAAAAAAAAGTTTTTATTACTCTTTATTATATCTTTGCTTCCTTACTTTTGTTTCTAATGGAAAATTGAAAATATACTTTGCTTTTTTCTCCTACAGAAAGTAATGCTCTCTTCAAGCTACTATATATATTGGCTCATTGATTATGAGTCTCAACATTTCACATAAATCTGATAAGTTTTCCCACTTTCCACCCTTACTATTCTTTATTTTCATTACCTTGTCTGCCATTTTCAGACATTATCCTTTCGAAGATGGCCGAGAGCTTGCTAATTAGCATTGCAAAACAATTGCTTCCACAGTTGGCATCATTTGCTTCCCAAGAAGTAGGATTGGTCTATGGTGTCAAAGATGATGTAAGGAGACTTGAGCAAACTCTCTCCACTATCAAAGCTGTGCTTCTAGATGCTGAGGAGAAGCAACAGACTAATCATGTGGTGAAGATCTCCATACAAAGGCTTAAAGAAGTTGTTTCTGATGCAGATGACTTGCTCGAAGACATAGCAACTGAAAATTTACGGAGGAAGGCTGAAGGCGAGGCAAAACTGAGAAGAAAGGTATACGACTTCTTTTCTTTCTCAAATCAACTTGCGTTTTGCCTTAAGATGGATCATAGAATTAAGAACATTCGAGGGAGGTTAGATGAAATCATCAAAGATGTGTCTATCACTGGCTTTGTTAGGAAGGAAGTTGGAGTAGATTCTCAGGCTAAATATAACTGGAGAGAGACAGAATGCTTTGTATTAGAACCAGAGATGATAGGACGAGACCAAGATAAAGAAAAAATCATGGAATTATTATTATGTCCAGACGCCCATGAACGGATTTCTGTGGTTGCTATCGTTGGGTTTGGTGGCATAGGAAAGACTGCCCTTGCCAAGTTAGTGTATAATGATGAGAAAATATCAAACTACTTTAATTGGAAGTATTGGGTATGTGTTTCTAAAGAGTCGAATGTGGAAGTGCTACTTAAATTGATTCTCAAAGTAATTACACCCCATAATGAAATGATTAGGGATTTTTCTTTCAGACAGTCAGTATTTCAGGTTAGAGAAAACATAGAAGGAAAGCAATATTTATTGGTCTTAGATGGTGTGTGGAACTTAAATAAAATAAATTGGGGCCAATTAATGTATCATTTGATGGTTGGTGGCTTAGGGAGTAAGATTCTAGTAACTACTCGTAGCAAGGGAGTTTGTTTTGAGATGGGTATAGAGTTCCCATATGAATTAGGGGGCCTAACAGAAGACCAATCTTGGAATCTATTTGAAAGGCTAGCATTTAGAAAAGGGCAAGGTGAGGCCTATTTAAACTTAGTAGAAATTGGGAAAGAAATTGCAAAGAGGTGCCAAGGAGTTCCACTAGCAATAAGGACCTTAGGAAGCATGATGCATTCAAAAAATAGAAAAGATGAATGGCTGTCTATCCTTAATAGTGATACATGGAGGTTAGTTGATAGTGCTAATTGTATTGGTCCAATTTTGAAATTGAGTTATGATCACCTGCCAATTGAGTTAAGGCAATGCTTTATTTACTGTTCAATGTTTCCAAAAGATTACGAATTCAAGAAAGAGATGTTGACTAACTTGTGGATAGCACAAGGTTACATTCAATGTTCAAGTGAGAGTGAGAATGAAAGTTTAGAGGATATTGGTGATCAATACTTGAATGAATTATCATTTAGGTCATTTTTTCAAAAGTACACAGATGATTATGATAGAGAGTATTATAAAATGCATGACCTTATCCATGATCTAGCACAACCGATAGCAGGGGATAGTTGTTTTATAATAAATGATGATGTGAGAGACAGAGACATTCCAGCTGAAAGAGTTGATCATGTGTATTGTGAAAATTCGTTCTTGCCATCTAAGGTGATGCTTAAAAGTCAAAGTTTGAGGACTTTGTTTCTTGAAAGGAATATAGCCTATGATTTATTAGAAAAGAATAAAGTTGCAGTTGCTTCAAACTGCATGAGGTTACGTGTATTGAGCGCAGAAACAAGGTACGGTCCCACTAGTGGTGAAGATGAAGATGAAGATGTCTCATACCTCCCGATTGTAAGAAACGAGTCTGGTCCCACCAAGTTGAGCAAATCGATAGGCAAGTTGAAGCACTTGAGGTATCTTGACTTATCCAAGAACCCTAGAATTGAATCACTTCCAAACTCTATATGCAGTTTGTATAACTTGCAAACTCTAATACTCTCAAAATGTCGGCGTCTAAGAGAATTACCGAGAGATGTAAGAAAATTGATTAGTCTTAGACACCTCACGATTGATGAATGTTATAGTCTAAAAGGCATGCCAGTAGGACTCGGGAAATTAACTAGTCTACGTACCTTATCAACATTTATAGTGGCAAGAGATGAAGGGAGTGCTACACTGAATGAATTGAATAGCCTAAACCAGCTTAGAGGTTACTTGAGGATTGAAGGACTAGAAAATGTGAAAAATGCTGCATTGGAGTCCAACCAAGTCAATCTCAAGGAAAAGAAACACCTTCATAAGTTGTGTTTGTCTTGGGATGACGATAGTGGCAATAGTGAGTTGTTGTTGGATAACCTACACCCTCCCCCAAACTTAAAACATTTAAAGGTATGGAGTTATGGAGGTGTGAGGTTTTCAAGTTGGCTTTCTTCTCTCACAAATCTTGTCCAACTTGATATAAGTTATTGTCCAAACAGCAAGCATCTGCCATCGTTGGATCAACTCCCTTATCTGGAGCATCTCTGTCTTTCTGGCTTCGAGGTTCTGGAGTACATATCGTGTGAGCCTTTTTCTTCATCATCTGCACCATTTTTCTCATCCCTGAAGAGACTCGATATAGTCAACTGCCCTATACTGATGGGATGGTGGAGAGAGGATGCCGATCTGTCGCTACTGCCTGAATTTCCATGTCTTTCAAAGTTGCAAATCGAGAGTTGCCCTAACCTGACTTTGATGCCAACATTTCCATCTCTGGATGCGGAGCTAGAGTTAACGAATGCCAGCATAAGACCTTTGCATGAGACGATGAAGGTGAAGATGATGTCGACTGAAGTCATGGCTGCTTCTTCTTTCGTCTCTGCTCCCTTATCCAAGTTGAAGACTCTGATCCTATACTCTATTGAAGATTGTTCTGATTATATGGCGACATCACTGCTGGAAGGGATGCATCAATTCACCTCTTTAAAAGAGTTAAAGATTAGCCATTGCACTCAATTATCTGAAAGATGTAGAAACAAAATGGCTGTAGATTGGCCCAAAATTGCTCACATCTCAAACATCGAAATTGATTGGCGTGATATTCAACGAGAGGGCCACTATTTATGGGAAGAAGAAAAAGAAGAGTGAAAGATATCCAATCATCTTCGGACTCCACAGGTTAGGTTCCTAATCTGTCACTCTGCTCTTTATCTTCATAATCTTATTTGAGGACCTGGATTTGTGTGCCAATATCTTACTCTCTTCTGCATTATTGCAATGATAATGCTAATAATAAAGTCAGGACGAAAAAACAAGTTATATAAACCATTTTGCAAGTTAATTAATTGCCTTCTTTATTCTTTTTTCACTATATATGCAGATGGGATGATGTTTCCACAAGGTTTTCGTTGTCCAGAGGAAATTCAACCTTTTAACATTCAATAGTGCCAACGTTTTTTCCTAATCTTATTTGAAATAATGTACTTCATTTTCCTTTTCATTTTTTTTAAGGAATGAAGCCATTAGGAACCTGAACCTTCTTCAAAAGGTTGATTGATAAATTTTCAACTTGGAGACTGTATAGGTGACATATCTTAATTCTCAAAGATACTCTCTTTAAATATGACAAGTTTTAACTCTGTTTGCTAGCATTCAGTTTCATTATCATCTGTAGTAACTCAACTCTCACTTTTAGCTCTGTTTTCAATTTTATGTTTTTGATTCTTCAGAATGACATTTGGTTCATACTTTATGCAGAAATAGAATGATGCTTAATCCAGTTTGCACATGCACAAAGAGCAGGAAAATCAATACATATATGATTGGAATAAGTTCTGCATTTTCAAAATCATTCAGAATCTGCAAACTGTTCTGGAGCAATTTATGTGAACCGTCCTGCTTCTGATTTCTGCCAATTGCTTTTCCACTGATATTGCCACATGTCAGCCCTTCCGAGATAGCTAGCCGCTGCAGGGAGCATTGGTTGTTAAAATATGATGGATTTATGTAATGTATTCAATCTCCTCTGGCCATGGAAAGTGTTCATCCTGTGCAACACATTCACTAGGAAAATATTCTCACTTCATTTTAATTATCCAAATTAAATATCACCAGGGTGTGTTTTTCTCAAAGTCTGGTTTGTTTTATTTACACCTTATTGTTTGAGAATCTAAATGCAATATGTTCCATGTTCTAATCCTTGTAAGCAACACCAATTTGAAAGTTGCAACATCAAATGCAAATTTTAAGCAAGGACTACCATGGATTCTGGTAATTGATAGAGCACTTCTCAGGCAGAATGAAACTTCCCTTGTCTTTAGATTTTTGAAAGGTATAAAGATCCTTGCTCACATGCTTGTCCATTTACTTGGTGTTCATAATGAAATATAACCAGGAATTGTCCAATTAAGGGAGATTTGCCATAATGAGATTGTGAAAGAGGTCAAAAAAGCAATTGATGTTCTTGCATGCAAGATTTAAGTGACTAGTAGAGCATTAACGTGTGTCCTATTTGCACAAGGTTTTGGTAGCTCTAATTACGTATCCTACTCATCAGGTAGTAGGAAGAATTAGGATGTAGAATATGATGAGTCCTAACTGGTATGATAGTAAGGCTTTCCAAAGAAGCTGCACTGGTTGAGATGGGAGAATGAATCCTCAACAGTTTTTACAAGGTATACACATTTCTTGATTTAGCTTTTTTTTTTTTTCTGCTTTTTAATTTGATGTAGCTGCTTAAAAACAACAATTTAAGCTTGAAACAATGAAGAGAATCTGAAACATTTCATCTGCTTTATTTTCATAAATTTGTTGGCTTTAGGCTGAATATACTGAAGTTGATATGCTCATAAGGTACCAAATTTAACATTTGTTGATCCTTTGTTGTAATTCTTTTTCTAAATACTAGCGATAGTGCACATCTGTCGGAAGTCTTGAGCTCTTTCACTTCTGGCAAAGAACTGATGAAAAGGTTGGAAACTGATTGTACAAGTCTGATGGTAAAATATGCAGATTCTCTCTCTTATATACCTTCAGCTTCATTTTCTTATATACCTAAGCTTATGCTTTTATAGGCTGCCTGTACTTTCACAACCTATTCGGAAATCTTTAGCAAACATTCATGTTTGGAGGCACTACAATTTGGTTAAGCTCCTGCCTCATTGCTCATGTGAAAGTCACTGTAATATGCATGGCAAGAGAAATGCAGTTTGCTGAACAAGCGTAGAGCTAGCCATTGTGATTAAAGACATGTCAAAGCCAGTTTTGAAGTTGAAGAACTAGCAAGTGAGAATGGTTAAAGTCGCCAACTAACAAGATTGCAACTTTCCTCATTATGGAGGTCATCTTCGAATGTGAACTGCTCATATTTCAGGAAATAATGTCACTTTTCTTAGTATAGTTTGGTGTATACTCTGTTGTCCAATTTTTTTGTTCCTTTGCTCCACTTCGGTTTGGCTTTTCCTGATTTGCTTTGAGTTGCTGTTAGGAATAAAGTTTTTTAGTCTTTCCTTCCTATCATAACTTGTAGCTATGTTGTATGCTTAAATTATTTAATTCAGTAGAAATGTTCAGTCACCTTTACTGCTTTCAATTTAATTTTTTGTTTTCTTATTTTTTTTAACTTCCTCTCTTACCTACCTTATAAATTTTGAAGTTTTGTATTATCATGATGTGGATTAATTAAGAGTTGGAAAAAAAATTTTGAAGGAAACTGTGAAACTGTTAAATCTACACTGTAAGTAGGACCAAATTTTTGTTCTGTGTGAACTTGCAAATAACAAAAAAAAAAAAAAGTTATTCTGAACAATGTTAAAATTGTGGAGCTATATAATATGTAGCAACATATTTTGCACCAAAGTAAAACAAGACATTCATGGGTTTGTCCTACACTGGCAACATGTATTTAGCTCAGTATAAAACAATCAAGATATTGAGTTTTTGATGCAACATGCATATGCTGAATTTTAGAATATAACTCAACAGTGAGGTATAATTTTCCTTGTGATAGTTGAAGTCTGATGGATGACTATTAACTAGCTTTTGAAGAACTAGGAATGGACTTGATTTGTGAATATGAAAAAAAAAAAAAAAAGACCAGTTGCATAGAGTTAAAGAAAATTTCCATTCATTGGAATGCCTTATTCACAGGTCTAAGGTTCGATCAGCCATTGGATTGACCCAATGGTGAGGCACTTTCTCTGTAAGTAGGTAAAGGATCACACCATACATTCCATTTCTTGTCCTTTGAAATACTAAAGACAAATAAAAAAAACAAAAAAACATATATTCCTCAAATCGTGTCAAAATGTGTTAAGAAAAAAAAAAGGCCTTTACCAGCAATAGAATGCTTCAAGATTTCCTTCTTGTCATGGTCTGCACTATAAATAGAAGAAGAATGCTCCCCTACTTCACCACTAGAACCATCTTTCACTAAGACTCCGCTTGTTTCTTTCACATAGTAAAGATGAGAATCTCAATAAGAGTATCCAAACAAAACAAGCTAAACATATCCTCAAAATCTGCAAAAAAAAGTAGGGATCATTTTGGTCTTTGGATAATTACAAAGCAGCTCTTAATTTTTAGACCTTCCATTGTCTGTAGAACCTCACCTCACCATTGTAACTACATTCAACAAGATTTCTTCTTAGCGCTGTCAAATGTTCAATGCTGAAAATTTCATCCATTCACCATTCTTTCATCATCCAAATCACATAAGATGCTACTTTCCAAAATTATAGGTCATACCAATGTTGTTAAAAAAGCTTTTTAACTTGTATGATTTTATAATTTTATGAATTAAAATCATGCAAACGATTCAACAAGCATATAAAATCGGACTTGTAGTAAACTTAGAGTGAAATCGAGTGTCGGAGCATTAAACTCAGTAAAATTGTGAGTTTACACATTATTTTATCTAGTTCACTTGAACTCTTAAAGACTTATATGTTTGAACAAAAACGGTATTGTTTTGCACCAAAACGGTGCATTTTGAGTAAAAGAAAAAAAATGCATCTGATAGAAATCTTTTTAGGGAAGTAGATTAGGGATTTCTTCTTCAATTTGGGGATTGCTCGTCTTCTCTTCTCTACAAAATAGGATTGATTAGGGGCGTTTCTCTTCTCTTTGTTGCTCGTCTTTGGCTTTCTTCAATTTGGCTTTGATTAACTTTTTCAATTTGGATTTCTTCTCCTCTGATGCTTCGACTCTCTTTTCCTTTGATGCTCGACTACTTCACTTTCAAGGGGTGACATTGCTGCTACTACTGGTATTGTTCAATCAAGGCTTCTTCACTTTTACTATTGCTTTTGATTGAGAGTTACATATGTGATTGATATAGGCTAGGTTCTTCACTTTTGTTGTTCTTTCGAGATCGAGAGGTATCATACATCCGTTGTTAATGTATGTGTAACTAATTACTTCCATTATTTTGATTATATCTTATTTTTTGTGGTCTGAATTCTTTTTGTTTTGTGATACATTGGTGGATCCTTTTATTTTGTAGATTGAATTTGCTGATGATCCCTGTGTGAGATTTGGCTATAACCAAATGATAAACAAATGTCTTTTGGGTTTGTGGATTGAATGTTGATGTGTTCCTTTTTGAGTTAAGTCAGTTTGTCTAGTTATCATCTCAAATGAATGTTGGTGTTTCCTATTTTTCTCTCAAACTTACCTGAGAGTTTTATGGGTCTTCATTCTAGCCTCAAAATGCCTATGCAAATTAGAAACACTTTTAGTATTGGCATTTTCAGACATTGCAACATGCTACAATTTATTTTTAACAATTTTGTTTGCGCATAATTTAAACTAGCATGTCTTAAAATATTTCTTGTTGCTAATTCAAAGAATGCTACTTCTTCAAAAAGGAGAAAGCAGCCAGGAAAATACTCATTTATTTTTTTGAATATTTGCTTTAACTTTTAACTTATGTTGGCATGATATTAGTAATGTTTGTGAATCTGTTTTTGAATAGTTCAACACATGGGCTTTACTTTCTTTAATGAAATGAAATAACTCGCAAATATTCTAGAAAATGTGGATGTGGATATGCATATAAGTTGATTGAAAATTGGAAGGAGTAAAATGTGGATGTGGATATGCATATAAGTTGATTGAAATATGGATGATGGCATAATATTACCAATGATGTCATTATTAATGATGATATTTGTGAAAATATTAATAATGAGTCTTTTGGTAGCAATGAATTTGAAGATGATGAAGATGGAAATAGCAATAATGTTAATGCATATGAAGATGAAGGGGTTGATTTGAATAAGAATGTTAATGATTTTTTAAAATGTTATGTTTTATTTCATGTATTATTTATTTGTATGTTTTGTATTATTAACTAAAATGTGTAATGGATTTGAACTAATTTCTTTTAGGTATTTTAATGTTATGATATAGGATATGAACTTAAATCTCTTTATGAATATGTTTTATTATGATCTTTTTAATGTAATTTGTGTATTAAATTTAAAATTTTTTTTTATATTTGTATAATTATATTTTAAAGAGTATTTTGTTATGTTGTAAAATCTTATGATTTTATGATTCCGATTGTAGGGTCTTTTACCAATTTTAGGGTAAAAAAATGAGTTTGACAATCTTGGATTACACTGATATCTTTCTCCCAAGCCAAGTTATTAGTAAATCACACAAACACATTGCATATAATGCAATTAAACCCCATTTTGGAAAGCATATTTTCCATCATTTGCAAATAATCTCTAATACCCAATTGTAATCTCCTCACCATAAACAAAAGCTGAGGCATCTAAATTATGGTTGTATCCAACGTGAAAATAACGAGCGTACAGGAGACGTTGCATGAGCTTTACCTACTCAGAAATGAGAGAATGAGAATGATTAAGGTTGGGCACTCAAATATCCAAGTTGGGCTTGGGCCTAATCTTTTAGGCTCTAGACCATGAATTGGTTTCTGGGATTTGGAATTTTTTTTTTTTTATCTTTTTTGCGCAATTGCATCTTCTATTGTATTTTGAGGGCATCTTTGTATCATATATAAGCTACGAAATTTTAGTTAATATTTTATGTTGAAATATACTAAATACAAATATTAAAATCTTAAAATACTTATTGTAGAAATGAGATTTCAGTTTTAATCTATTGGTGTAACCAAACATGTTATAAGTGCATTTGTATAATTATGTTTTTGTCTACTATAAAAGGTTGATAATTAATTTACTATGTAGTTTATTTACTAGTTATAAATATTAGAAGTTGGCTTGGATCGGATATTATTATATTGTTATTTTCTTTGATTCAAATATTATAGGTTATAAGATCTAGAAAAATCTAAGTCAGTCAAAAAATATCAAATATCTACGACTGATTTTAATGGATTGTTATCTTAATTTTTTCGGATTATAATATCACTATTTAATCAAATAAAAAACTAAAGTAATAAAATTATCTTTTATAATATATTTTAATAATAAATAGCAAATGATTTTAAAAATATTAACTTTTTAAATTCAATGACATAATATTTCAAATGCAAGGAAAATAAATCTCTATTAGAGTAATAAATTCAATGATAATAAAATTTTGAACATATAAATTTTAAATTTTATTCAAGTTTTAATAATTTTAAATTATTATAATTCAATTATGGTACTTAAGCTAGTAATCAGGCTTAGTTAAAATAAAAAACTCAAAGTTTTTTAAAAAATAAATAAATAATTCAAATTAAGTAGAGCAATAGTGATTTGTAATATTAGCAATAACGAGCGTGGTAGGCTCCTCTCCCTCTCTCTCTCTCAGATCCAGGTAAGAGGGGTTAGTACTGCAGTCAACTTATCACTCATTCAAGTTTTCTTTAAAGCTTAGGAAAGTTTGATATAATTAGATAGTTTAATTTAGATTTTAAGCTTGAATATATATATATATATATATATATATATATATATATATATATATATATATATATATATAT
>CATIWR010406874.1:0-47356 GCA_949677035.1 Omphalea diandra
TATATATATATATATATCCGAACCCACATATACCTAACTATGTTTTGTCTAATCAGTAATTTGGTTGCAATCCTAAACTTTATACACTTCCTCTTATTTTATATGCAATTGAGTGAACAAAAAAAAAGAAAAAACTGTAATGAATTCTAAGTGTACAAAATGAAACTAAAAAATATTTCCATTTGATTATTGAGAAAAAAAAATACAATAATGAGAAAGGAAACATAATAGTAGGATCTTCTAATTATATATGGTAATTTTATGCTTTGATTGAAAGTTTTAAAGATAATGAAAAGAAAGTTAATAAGGTGAAGTAATAGATTAAAATAAAAAAGTAATGAAATGTTAATTAACTTACTTTAACTGAAAGTTTTAAAAAATAATATGAGATTAAAAGAAGTAATAAAATTAATCTTATTTAAGAGTAATAAAATATGTAGAATGTAAATTGAAAAAACATCAAATTGATAAAAACAAGTATAGAAGAAGAACTAACAATTCAAATCTAGGACAAATTATCTTGCGAGACATATGCTTAAAATTAAATATATATTATATTTATATTATATACATTAATAAATACTAAATATTAAATATTATTATTATAAATATATAATTATATATTATAATGTGTTAGTTTAAATAATATAAAAAATATAAAATGTAGACAAGAAATAAATGAAAATAAAAGTATATTAAATGTAAAATAAACTAATGTTTAGAGACTCGTGTATCACACGGTATCCTTAAAACAGATTCGCCTGTTATTGAGGACGTTTGAAAATGTTAAGCGTTTGTTTCTTAGGATAAAACGAAAACATAACAATAGCTTAATATCTCAACTATTGCTCTAAGTGAACTAGAATATATGTGTTTTCTATCATCAATAATCAAAACACATCTTTTACCTCTATATATTTTAGACAAAAGGAGAACACCTGTTTATATAGGAAATCAAGTGTTAAATGAAAATATAAATTAAAACTAAATTAATTCAACATTAATTAAGTAAAGAAAACTTCAATTGTTAAGAAGTTTAAAGAAGAGTTTAAACGGAGCTATTATACATGTTAACCTCATTTACTAACTTTTCAATATTAATTTAATTTACTAACTCTAATTTTCAAATAATCCACCACATAAATGAAATTGATAAAAAAATAGTTTTGACATGTTGATAGAACTTAATGATCGAAAGCTACAAAGGATAGGTAGGTGTTATCTTTTGAACATTCTCTTGTGAGATTATATTTACTTTACTACCTGAAAAGTAGACAAGTGTCTTTGAACTGTTATGCTATTTGTGTAAATGATGATATAGTTCACACACGAATCTTTCTGATATAATTCTATTCTCACTTTATGTTCACTTTGGTTGTGAACATCTCCCTGGTTCTATAAGAGTTTCTAAAGAATTGAGGTATACATAAATCTTCTTTAAAGCAACCCTAATTCTCTCACATATTTGCTTAACCTTAATTCATTCAACATTACTATTTTTATCATAAGAATGGATAGAAGGATAATCCTCCACGATGACCTTATTGTCTTTACAACTAGGTTGTCCCTTTGAACCTAGATCTTGGGATCTCTAGTCAACTAGGTTGGATTTCCATTGTATTGAGCCTTCTTTCATGGGTTTTAGTCCCATTCCTTTCATGGGTTTTAGTCCCATTCACCTTAATACTTATCATTCAACTCTCTTTAGTTAGTGAATCTGCAATGTTATCCTTTGAGTTTACATAATCGGTAGTGACAACTCTAATTGAGAGTTGTTGTCTAATGGTATTATGTCTTCAACGTATGTGCCTTGACTTACCATTATACATATTGCTTTTTGTGCTTTCAATTGTAGATTGATTATCACAATAAATGCAAATTTGTGGCATAAGTTTATCCATCTTAGAATATCCTTTAGAAAATGGCATAGTCGTTCTGCCTCTTCACCACATTTGTCTAAAACAATAAACTCAGAGTCTATTATGGATCTAGCTATAATTGTTTATTTAGAGGATTTCCATGGCACAACTGCTCCAAAAGAACACAAATCCACTAGTAGATTTTGAGTCTTTTATATCAAATATCCAGTTTGCATGACTATATCCTTTTGGAACAGTTGGATATCTTTAGTAATGCAACCCATAACTCTAAGTATATCATAAATACCTAAGTACTCTCATTACCCTTTCTAGTGTTCAGGCCTTGGATTACTCGTGTATATACTCAATTTATTTGGTGTGTAAGCAATATCTGGTCTAGTACAACTCATCGAGTACATTAGACTTCCTATCACTCTAGCATACTCCACTTGATCAACACTCTCACCTTTAATCTTAGAAAAATGTAGGCTCAAGTTTATTAGTGTTTTAGCTATGCTAAAATCATCCTTGTTGAACTTTTCAAGGATCTTATCCATATAATGTGATTGGCTTAAAATCAAGCTATCAAATATTCTCGAGATTCTTATCCTAAGTATCACGTTAGCTAAGTTTATATCTTTCATGTCAAATCTTGAATTCAACATATTCTTGGTAGATTTAATCTTCTTATCATCACTAATAGTAATGAGCATGTCATCAACATAAAGACACAAAATGACAAAGCCATTTGGTGTATCCTTAACATAAAGACATTTATCATATTCATTGATTTTAAATCCAACTACAACATAACACTATAAAATTTTTCATGCCATTTTTTATGCTTATTTTAAGCCATACAAAAGTTCACCAATCAATAAACTTTATGTTCTTGTCCTAAAACTATGAAACCCTTAGGTTGTTCCATGTAGATCTCTTTATCAAGATCTCCATTTAAAAAGGCAAGTTTCACATCCATTTGATGCACTTTAAAATTTTGCCAAGTTGCAATCACAACTACCATTCTAATGGAGTGTATTCTCATCACAGGAGAATATGTATCAAAGTAATCAAGGCCTTCCTTTTGTTTGTAACCTTTGATTACAAGTATAGACTTGTACTTATCAAATGTCCATTTGTTTTCATTTTCCTTTTGAAAATCCATTTGGATCCTAGAGGTTTACTTCCTAGAGGAAGTTCCATTAGTTTCCATGTAAGATTATACATGATGGAATCAATTTCACTCTTAATGGTTTTCCATAAAGGACCTTTTGAAGAGCTTACAATTTCTTTGTAAGTTTGAGGCTCAACTTCTAGCAAGTAAGTTAGAAAATCTAGACTAAAAGATTTTTCTACCCTTGTTCATTTACTGCATCTTAGCTCATTATGAGCCTCAAGTTCTTGTTCTTGGCCTTAATTATTCTTTTCAATAGTCTCATGTGTTCATTTGGACATACTCAATCCTTCATTGGACTTGCATGGAAATACATGTTCAAACAAGTATGCATTTCTTAATTCCATTATTGTGTTTTGTGTATGTTAGGGTTTTTAGAATCATGCACTAGAAATCGATAAGCACTACTATTATGTGTATAGCTAATGAAGATTCAATCAATTGTTTTTGGACCCATCTTTACCTTCTTTAGTGCAGGTATGACCACTTTTGCAAGACACCTCCATAATCATAAGTATTTGTAGGAAGACTTTCTTCCTTTTTATAACTCATAAGGGGTCTTTTCTTCCTTTTTCTGGGGTATCTTATTTAAAAGATAATTAGCTGTCAAAATGGCTTCTCCCTATATGTTTTGGGGTAATCTAGAACTTATTAGCATTACATTTATCATTTCTTTTAAAGTACTATTTTTCCACTCAACAACGCCATTTTGCTGGAGTGAATAAGGTGTTGTAGTTTCATGTATGATTTTATATTATGCACATAACTCACCCAATGTTGTTTCATACTTACTACCTCAGTTATTTCTCAATAGCTTGATTTTTCTATTAAGTTGATTCTCGACTTCACTTTCATAGAGAACAAATTTCTATATAGCCTCATCCTTACTTTTTACCAAATACACATAATAATATTTTATTTTGTTATCAATAAAGGTGATGAAATACTTATTGCCACCCCTTGTTTGTACAAATTTTAAATCACATACATCACTATATATTAAGTTAAGAGGTTTAGTATTACTTTTAATTGTTTTAAAAAATGACCATGCTAGTTTTACCTCAACACAAATTTCACATTTATGTTTATAATCAATTGGAAAATTGGTTATGTGATCCATGTTAATTAACCTACACAAAGTGTCTTAATTAATGTCATAGTCTACCATGCCATAAATTAGAAGACTCAAGCAAGTAAGTAAAAGAATTATTCATTTCATTACACTTAACAGTCAGTATATTGAGCTTAAAAAGCCCATCAGTTATGTAACCCTTTCTAATATACATTCCATTCTTAGACAAAACTACTTTGTCTGACTCAAACACCATAAGAAATTCATGCTTGTTAAGTAGCTAACCAAACACTAGGTTCTTACGAATTTTTGACATATACAACACATTATATAAGGTCAATTCTTTCCTAGAAGTTATCTTGAACATCACCTTTCCTTCTCCTTAGATATAAGAAGTGGTAGAGTTTCCTATGAACAACTTCTCTTTATTATCAATAGGTTTGAAGGATAAGAACAATCCTTTATTTGAACATATGTGCCTAGTGGCATCGGTGTGTATCCACAATTCCTTTGGGTTAGACCCAATAGGGTTCACTTCAGACAGCATAACACATAGATTTATGTCTGAAACATCTTGAGTGATTCCATCAACCATATTTGCCTCAAGATTCTTCTTCCTCTTGGGTAGCCTACACTTTGAGGATTTGTGACCCACTTTGTTACAATTGAAGCACTTCCCTTGAAATTTCTTCTTTGAAACTCCTCTTTGAGGTTTCAACCCTAGCTTGTGCTTCTTAGACTTTGATTTGGAACTTTGTCCATGCTCTATAATATTTGCCTTAGCCACATAAGGATTGAACACTCTATTTTCAGAGTTTATGTTATTCTTTTCAATTCGAAGTCTAACAATCAACTCTTCAAAGTTCATTTCCTTTCGCCTATGCTTAAGGTAATTCTTAAAATCCTTTCATGCAGGGGGCAATAATTGTTAGTTGGAAGGTTTCAAACAAGCTTATCCCTTCAAATATGAATCTCATATAACATAACCTGAAGCTTTTATACTTGACTAACCACAATCTTAGAGTCCACTAATTGAAAGTCTAGAAATTAGTCCACTATAAATTTCTTGGCATCGATATCTTCAAACTTATATTTTTTGGCTAAAGACTCTCAAAGCTCCTTAGTTGTTTTCATTATACTATAAATATTATATAAAGAATCAGTTAAACCATTCAACACATAATTTATGCACAAGAAATCGCAATGATGCCAAACATCAAATGTGGTTCTAATTTGAGCATCTTGCTCATCATCATTTTGCTTAGGAGCTTCCTTAGTTAAGAATCTCACAAGATTCAAAGTAGTAAAGTAAAGTAATATTTTTTTGTCGCAACCTCTTAAAATTCAACCCATTGATTTTTTTTTTATTTTTGTTTATGATTCATAGGAATTGTAACAAGTACATGGGAAGGGATTTGAGTTCCAACGTTATTGTTCAAAGTTTTTTCCATTTCTGAAAGAAATTATAATGATATATTAGAATCACAATTTTTTTCTAGTAATTATTCTTTTTTTATATATAATATGTCCTTTTTACGTGGACATGCACATATAGATATATAATATATATTCATAATATATTATAAAGTTAAAAAAAAACTTACTTTGACAATCTATCTGTACAGAATAATCTATTTGAAGATTATTAGTTTACATAATATAATAAACATAAAATATAGATAAGAAGTAAATGAAAAAAAGTATATTAAACATAAAATAAACCATTGTTTTGAAGCTCATGTATCACACGATTTCTTTAAAACAGGTTTGCCTCTCATTGTGAATGTTTGAAATGTTTAGCGTATGTTTTCCAGGATACAACAAAAATATAATAATAGCTTAACCCCTCAACTATTGCTCTAAGCGAACTAAAATATATGTATTTTCTATCACCAATAATCAAAATACATCTTCTACCTCTATGTATTTTAGACAGAAGGATAACACCTATTTATATAGGAAATCAAGTGATAAATGAAAATTTAACTAAAAATGAAATTAATTCAACATTAATTAAGTAAAGAAAACTTCAATTGTTAAGAAGTTTAAAGAAGAATTTAAAATGGAGTTGTTATACATGTTAATCTCATTTACTAACTTTTCAATATTAATTTAATTTGCTAACTCTAATTATCCAACATAAGTTAAAAAAAATTAGAATGTTGCTATTTTTGCTTACACTGTGTTAAAACACAAAGTAAAACTATTATTAAACTAGCATATTTCAAATTAGCTAGTCAGGATTTCTAATAACATTTGCTTCCATATTGATATTATATGGTACCAAATAGTGAAGGTTGTAAATATCATCACAAAACTAACATATGCAAACTCATTAAACTATTTTAATAATTTTCCACAATGTTTTTATTATAAACTAACAATGCCAACACACTGTTAACACTTTCTTCCTCTCTTCACCCCCTCCCCTCCCCTCCCCTCTCTTTTTTTCCTAATGAGAAGTTTTTTTAAAAAAAAATAGCACTAAAAATGCAAGAAATTCCTAAACTTTCCTATGGACAATGAAGTATAAAATATATAAACTCATGTCATAATCACATCTTTGCATAATAAATCCATTTAATCGTATGATAAACTACATTTTATATAAAACATAAGTCAAAATAAAAAACTACTCCACATTAATTTCATAATGTAAAACAAAAAGATAAGATGTTCTTATAATGTAAATTCAAAAGTTGAATGAAATTTATAAAATGAATATAAATTAATTAAAAATTAATTAGTGGCTAGTTTGAGTAGAAAAACTGGAGACCATATGCATCAATACTATCTTATGCCTTTCTAATGAACATTCATATATATCACCAAATATGTCAAAATTTTTAAGGAGAAAAATATATATTGTTGTCTTTATGTTAGGTTCAAGTTTCAATTCTAATAGATGTTCTTAGAGTTTATTTTATCGATTTTTTTTATGAATTTCTCAATTGAATCAGTAACTTTATCAAGTTCATCTTTAAACATTTGAATATACAAATCGATATTTAATGCTTTCCTTTTGTCTTTCTTAAAATTTTAATATCACTATCAAATCCATTAAAAATTTCAAATGTAACTTTTTTGTGACAACATTTAATCAATATTATATATAGTATTTGTATGATTCACCATTATAGAGTTGACTTCTTCTTATTTTGTTTTACTAGTAGTCTCAGCATACTCCCCAACTACTTTATCACTTTCATATAATTGAATCAATTTTTCATAATGTGGAATGGGCTTATTCATTCATTATGTAGCTTACATTTATATGTTTGTGTATGTGTATGGGAATTTTATTTTTTATAAAACATACTTCAATCAATTGTTTCCACACTTTAGGTTTTGTCAGAATGAGTGATAGATGAGGCAACCCAAGAAGGGGGTAAATTAGGTTGTAAATAAAAACACAAACACACAAATGTGGAAGCAACAAAACACAAATCAAACACACTTTTTATAGTGGTTCAACAATGTGCCTACTCCACTCCCCAAACTTTTACTTAGGCCTTTCTATTTCTTTTTTATGGCTCAAGAAAAACCTTCCCTGTTCTAGGCTAAGGAAAAACCTTCCCTTTTACAGCTTCAAGGACAACCTTTGTTTCGGTATTTTTTTAGGCACAATACCAACCTTTACAAACACTAGCAAGAATAGATCTAAGTAGTGTTAATGCCTCTTAAATCAAGTAACAAATACACTATTAGTGCTCAAGAAAATCTACTCTCAAAAAGACTAATAGAGTAATCTCACTCTACCCAAAATATAAGCAACACCCAAAAAGCTTTGCATAAGGAACTTGCTAAATGTTTACAAGTTGTTCACAAAGTTTCTAACCTCTTTATAGTCTTCAAAAATCCTCTTTATATAGTCAAACTCAAAAACTAGTCATTGAAATAGTTGATGTTAAGTCTGATAGCTTTTCTACAAAACTAGCCATTAGAGATGACAACACCTATTATTCTTCATCAACCCCTATTGAACTTGTAATGGTTACTTCCAATGTTGGTTTATTATCATTCAACATCTGTTGGCTTTGACTACAATGTCTGTTGAAGCAAGAACAATGCTCGTTGTTCATTTCCAGAAAGCTTAAACTTTATGCTCTATTTTTTGAACTTTGCACAATTACTTTCCATGTATGTTGAGCAATTCACAATGCCCGTTCCTTCAATGTCTATTGAGAAGGGCCAACACCCATTTTGAGTTTCAAAAGCTCTAGGTCAAGCTTACCAAATGTTAAAACACAAAACTATAAGGAAGATACTAAACAAAATACATACCAATCAAAATATTCGTACAAGGCTTGATACCTAATATATTACATAAGATACCAAATGTTGTACCACATAAGATACCAAATGTTGGATGTTAAAAACATAGATGCCAAGTGTTATGATATGCAAATAAGTGATACCAAATTGAGCTATCAAATCATCCAATCAAAACATCCAAAACTTCTCCCCATTTTTGTCATTATAAAAAAAAGATATATAAAAAAAAATGCTCTCCCCCTTTCAAACATACATACATTCTCTTCTTAAAATCTAGACCGGCTTCCTCAAAACAAAGTAAATATGATGATACCAAAAATACAAAACAAATAACAAAGAAAAACTTCCCCTATCTTTATGCTTCCTTTTAACAAATCTCCTAAGATATTAAAATACAAATGCAGTTGACATAACTTGGGGTCACATGTTCTCTTCACAAATTAAGGAAAGTAAGAAAAGAAGGATAATTGCTAAAGATTCCTAAAATAAAACTATAAACTAATGCCAATAATGGTTCAAAGTTCAAACTCCCCCTCAACAAAAATATGTTAAACAAAACAAAAAAAAAAGGGATAAAAATACATTATAGTTAATGATGCCAATTGTTGTGTTTTCCAAAAATACAAATCTTTTTCAATTAGTGCAGCTCCAATCACCATTCGATTCTTCATTTTGAGCAAAGGGTGAGGAGCTTCCAAACCTATAAAATTTCACTTTCTTTGGTATCCATTTTCTTTTGGGTCCAAGGGGGTTAGTAGCATAAATATACTCATCTCCCAACCTAGCATAGCAAAAGTATGCTTTATGGCCAAAATTTCCACAATAAAAGCATTGTCAAACAAATGTTTTCTTCAACTCATTTATAGAGCATGAGTAAGGTGGCTTCTTAAAAGATTGGTGCCTAAGACATGAAGGAACCTTTGCATTCTTGACATGCCTAGTTTCATAAATAAAGGCATGATTTGCGTCTGACCTATAAGTGAGAGGGTGAGAGCAACTATGATTATGCATATGTGATTTAGATGAAGATGAGAGAGTTCTAGTTTTGATAAAAGCTCTCACAAACTTTGGCTTCAAAGTGAAAGGTTTAGAATGATCAGAGTCAAAGTCATGTCTATCTCTTGAAGTCTTTTGAGAGCCCAAAATAAGATCAAGTTTTTTCCTTTTATAAAAGAGGCAAGTGAATCATTTAAAGTTGAGATCTCTTTCTTAATACTTTCATTTTAAGAATACAAAATTTCATAAAAAAAAATTTTTTGGTTCAAAGCCTCATTTTCCTTTTATAATGGCTCCAAACTTTTTTCTGGTTCCATCAGTTTTCAAAATGTTGTTTCTTTTAAAGCTTTTATCAAGACCATTGTTGGTGGATTTTAAGGGCCTCAATAAGATTTTAAATAATAAATATATTTTATAAGTTCCTTATCTAAATCACTATCAAAAGAGCTATAACATACTTATTTTGAAGAGTTTTCCTTCAAAGCCATGAGGTAGATATTGGTTCTTTCTCTTCTCCCTGTCCTTGGCTCTTCTTCATTTGCACTTGGTACAGATGCACTACAGTAATCCTAAATGGCTTTATAGGCTTTCTTCTTATTCTTCTTGTCCTTCTCAGATCTGGCTTTTAAGTAGTCTACCTTCAAGTGGCCAAGCCTTCCACATCCATAGCATTCAATCTACTTAAGCTTGCCTTTGCCCTTTTTCTTTAACATCCTTCTAAATATATTTGTTAAGAGGGCTATCTACTCTTCATCCAACTCTTCATCATATGAGATATGGCATTTGAAAGTTGTTTTGAGTGCTATCCTAATGTTCTTCTTATTTACATCCTCAGATATGGATAAAAGTTCTTTATTCATGCTCATCTCATAGTCAATGAGATTTCCTAACAACTCATCAAGTGACATGGTCTTCAAATCCTTTAAATCCTTGAGAGAGGTGACCTTGCCAAGCCACTTCTTAGGCAAACATCTTAGAACTTTCTTCATAAATTCCCCATTATGTCTTCCCAAAAGCCTTCATTTCCCCAACAATCTCTATGAACCGATCATACATTCTTGAGATTGTTTCATTAGGCTTCATAAGGAAGTTAACATACTAAAAAAAATGAGGGTTTCCATCTTATTTTCCTTCACCTAATTTGTTCCCTCATGTGTGATCTCCAAGGCCTCCCCATTTCTTGGACAGTAGACTTCATGCTCACCTTGTTGTACTCATTTTTGTTGAAGGCATAAAAGAGCATATGGATGGCCTTGTCATTGTTAGCAATTTGCCTTTTGTCTTTATTAGACATCTCATCAATGTCCTTTTCTATTCGGGTCCTACCAGCAAGTGGTTTCATTGGAGTGTATGGACCTTTCTCTACAATTCTACATAACTCAATGGATTCAAATCTAAGAAAATAATGCATTCTGTTATTTTAATACTAATAGTCTATTCCATTGAAGAATGGAGGTCTCATAATTGATTGTCTTTTTGGTCTATGCTTATTTTGGCCTGCCATGATCATGTCCTTCTTTCACTTAAGCTTCAAAAGAGGTTGGGCTCTGAGACCAATTGTCCGAATGAATGGCAAATGAGGCAACCTAAAAAGGGGGTGAATTGGGTTGTAAATAAAAATACAAACACGTAAATGCATAAGCAATAAACACAAATCAAATACAAAGTTTTTATAGTGGTTCAGTAACATGCCTACTCCATTCTAAAAACTTTCACTTAGGCTTTTCTTTTTTTTTTTTTCAAGACTTAAGAAAAACCTTCCCTTTTCTAGGCTAAGGAAAAACCTTCCCTTTTACAGGCTTAAAGATAATCTTTCCTTTGGTATTTTTCTAAGCACAATATCAACTTTTACAACTACTAATAAGGATAGATCAAGTAGTGTCAATGCTTCTCAAATCAGGCAGGAAATACACTATTAGTACTTAAGAAAACCTACACTTAAAAAAAGTAAAATAGTAATCTCACTATACCTAAAATACAAGTAACAACCAAAAAGGCTTGCACAAGGAACTTGCTAAATGTTTACAAGTTTTCACAAAGTTTTTAACCTCTTTATAGTCTTAAAAAATGCTCTTTATATAACCAAACTCCAAAACTAGTCGTTGGAACAATTGGCATTAAGTCTGATAGCTTTTCTGTAAAACTAGTTGTTCGAGGTGACAATACCTGTTATTATTCATTAACGCCATTAAACTTGTAACGGTTACTTCCAATACCTGTTGATTATCATTCAATGCCCATTGGTTTTGACTGTAATGTCTGTTGGAGCAAAAACCATGCTCATTATTCATTTCCAGAAAGTTTGAACTTTATGCTTTATTTTTCAAACTTTGCATAGTTGCTTTCCATGCCCATTGAACAATTCAGAATGCCCGTTGAAAACTCCTTCAATGCTTATTGAGAAGGGCTAATGCCCATTTCAAGTTCCAAAAGCTTTAGCTCAAGCTTGGACATTTTTCCAATGCCTGTTGCGAATATGCAATGCATGTTGTCAGACCAGATCAATGCCCATTGCGAAACTTCAACGCCCAAGGTGAGATCTAGCACAACTGAACTTGGATCACTTCTTTAATGCCTATTGCAAAGGAACAATGCTCGTTGTGAGGTCTAAAAGACTTTGGCAATTTGCAGCATTTAATTAATATTTATCATTCATCCTTCGTTGCCAGTTGAATGGTCCAACGACCGTTGAATTTGTACAATGCCCATTGAACTTGTTTTAAACCTTTAACATTCATCGGGTCTTGGGTTCAACATTCTCTCCTTAGGATTCATAAAAATCTCCTCCTATAACATTCGTTAGGTCTGTTCAAATCATCCAAAAACACTAAAGAATAAACATTAAAACTTCTCTTTGTTTTGTTATAGTTTTGTTATCATTCAAAACACATCATTCAAAGTAGAGGAGTGAGTCAAATGCCTTGGGGTCACATGTTCTCCAAACATTCTCCCCTTATCATTCATTATAGGTTTAACATCTCATACACAAGTTATTGAGTTCCATGCAAAACCACTCATACCATTTTTAAATAAGTCATAACAAGAATGAAACTATTCTTTATGTACTTCATTAATTTTTTTTTTTAGCTTTACTAAGAGGTTTGGTAGGAAACTTTTTTGATAATTTTTTTAGTAATATTTTGAATAACATGAATTGTAAATATGCCTCCATTTCTATTTCTAAGATTATATTGAACTAAATATGTATCTACTAAAACTTCATCCATAATAAATGTCCATACATACTGTAGACGTGAAAATTTTAGATTAATAAAAAATATATATATTTTGCTATGTTAAAGTTTAAGTAGATTTAATTAAATTTATTTCAATCTAAATTAAATTATTGTCATTGACCAATCAAACTATTTGATCTATTTTAATTTAATTATATTAAAATTAAATTAATTATAATCAAATAAATTATTTAGGCTCACATTTATAGCTAATCAAAATAAGTCAGATGACTTAAAATGATGTGACAAGAATTAAAGTTTATAAGCCAAGTGGACCAATTAAAAGGTTTTCTTGATAAAACTTTATCTCTTAATCATATAGACAAAGTGAAAGACGATTCTAGCTATTTGCACTTCTCTTAGAGCTTCCTGCACTTTTTAGGGGAGTGCAAATAGCTGAAACTCTCAATATAATTTATTTGCACTCCCCTCAGAGCTTCTTGTACTAGTGTAAGAAGCTCCAAGAAGAGTGTAAAGAGCTAGAGTTGTAAAAGACCTCTTTCAAGACCTTTATAAATAGAGGAGTTATACAATTATGGGATCATCTGTAAAAGATTTTATTTTGTAAATTAAAGCTTCCAAGTCTTCAATTCTTTCAAACCTTTAAGCCTTCAAGTACCGTAAGGTTAGGACCCATCTTCGATTTGAGATCAAGCCATAACGCCCTTGAACCACATTTGACACTTTTCTCTATAACCAAATGAAAGGTTTCATCCTTGATTCAAGATTAAGCTATTCTGGCCCTTGGATCTTATTCCTGTTCAAAGAGTCAAATCAAATGATTTATTTATTTGTAAAGAATTATTGTAGATTGTAATCCGCTTTTTTATAAATCTCATAATTTATACTTTCTTTTCATATCTTAATTTTAGTGTATGAAATTTGTTTGTCCAAATTTTTGGCACGTTCAGTGAGATTGTCTCTACCTATCATCCCTTCTCTTTAAAGTGCAAATCAACTCTTTCAACATGTAATCCAATTTGGTTTCTCCAAAAATGAAGAACATTACTCATAAGACTACTTAACTAAAGGCTTAAACTACTTTTATTATTAAGTCAACCACTGATACTAGCCTTTATGCTAATTTCAAAACCAAATCTATTGTTGACGTCTATGTATGATCAATCTCTTTTCTATAATAATCCTTTATCCCTCCACAAGTATTAGGGGTAATTAAAAGTGATCCATCCATTCTTATTTCCTAACCAAAAGGGCTAACCTTTAGTGAGATATCTACTTATGCTAATGGTAGATCTGGTTCAACCTCTCTTCGTACATGACAAATGGTGTTATGACAGTGATGATTATAAGCACGTTGCCTGTAGAGGAACAAATCATGAATCTAAGAAAGATGGTGAAAAATCTATTTACCATAATGCTTAAAGGGATGCTCAAATTGCATCTTTGTTGAATAAAATTCAAAATTAAAATGGAAAGGCTCCTACTACTGCAACCTCAAGAGGTTGTTGAAACTATTACTGCTTTCAAGGTTACAAAACCATTTAGCTAGTTGTTGATGATTCCATTTTTATTGCTCAATTAAAAGAACTCATAAAGGAATCTATCAAAGATCAAGTTGAAAGCAAGACTCAGCCTTTTTACACTTATGCCAAATCGTATGCTCAAAGGATTGACAGGTTAAAAATGTTCGAAAATTATCAATCAAAAAAAATTTTAGCATTTTGATGGCAAAAGAAATCATAAACAACATATTGCTCACTTTGCAAAAACTTACAATAATGTTGTAACATATGGAGATCTACTCATTAAGCAATTTGTCCAATCACTTAAAGGAAATGCTTTTGATTACTGTATAAATTTAAAGTTAGTCTCGATTGATGGTTGGGAATAATTGGAGCATGAGTTTCTCAACTGCTTTTACAATACGTAACGTATCATTAACATGGTCAAACTTACTATTACCCATTAACACAAGGATGAGCCAATCATTGACTACATCTAGAGATGGAGGACTTTGAGCCCAAACTGCAAAGATTAGCTTTTTGAAGCTTCTACAATTGATATATGTATCAAAGGCATGGATTGGGGACTTTATTGTATCCTTTAAGGAATTAACCCTCAATCTTTTGAAGAAATAGCCACTTGAGCTCATGACATGAAGTTCAATATCATAGACTCTAGCAATCATAATATGTTAGTATAAGAACCTAAAAAGGGTAAAGAAAAACAAAAGACATGAAAGGCCACTAAGCCGACATCCAAATCTAAATCAATAGTTATAACTTCAGTTCCACTAAAAATAAATACTAAATCTAAAAAGAAGTCAAATGATCAATCCACTCTTACCTAAAGCAAGGGGTGAAAGAACATCACTTTAAAAGAAAAGATGGAGAAACAATGCCTTTTTCTTGATTATGATGTGGCCACCATGTTAGACGATTTACTCCAAGCATATCTCTTTTGAACTTTCTAAAATGAAGCATCCCAAGGAGGCCTTAACGGTTTAAACAAATAAAAATATCATTAATTGATCAATCATCTAGTAGAAAAATGCTTCATTTTAAAAGATAAGATTATGGACCTACAAAGAAAGGAGAAATTGCTTTTTGAAGATGGGGAAGGTAGCCTTAATATGTCTTTTGCCTTAATTGACAATCTTCGCTTACCTTCAGTGACATCCACAATTAGCTTTAGGTCCTTTGACCTAATCAAAATTGAAAATCTTGCTTCTAGGCATCATCCCAAGAACAAAAGTCCAAGAGGATAAGCTTGATGATGAAGGATGGATTTTTGTCACTCGAAAAAGCAATCAAAAGAAGCACTATCCTAAAGAGAGGCCTTATCTTAAATGAGCCACAATACTAAGTATTTCCAAATTGAAAAGAATAAAAAGGCATAGAAAACTATTAGTTCGTCTTTGAGTGATGACCTTCTTTATCAAAAGCCTAGGGTGCTAATTACTTTGGTTGATTTTGAGCCCAAAAAATTTATGGAAGAACCTTGTCTTATTGTTTCCTATCATCAAATTGAAGGAAATAAAGAGCTAGATGACAAATTAGGGGATGGGGAGACAATGACGTACTGCCTCAAATCTCTTTATGCATATGTTGAAAAGGTTAGTTTGACAAATGATGGTTTCTTTTTTGCTTCAAAATTTAACAACTGACCACTTTATTTTATCACAGTGTACATTCTAGAGGTAAAGATTAACCAAATCCTAGTGGATGAAGGATTAGCTGTTAACATCATACCAATTAAAACCATGAAAAAACTTGCCTTATAGATGGATGAACTCTCCCAAAATCGATTAATGATTTAAGGATTCAATTAAGATGGGTAAAGGGCCATCAATAAAGTCTAACTTGATTTGCTTATTGATGGCATGGAATCAAGTGCAATATTTCATATTATTAATGCAAAGACAAGTTATAACATGTTATTAATATGTCATTGGATTTATCATCATGTTATTATTCCATTAACACTCTATCAGTGCTTCAAATGTTCTAAAGATGGATAAGTGAAAAAAGTGGTAGCAAATTATAACCCTTTTACTATGGCAGAATCATATTTTGTTGATGCAAAGTTTACTTCTCATCACACATTATAGAAGAAGTAAGATTTAATCTTGATCTAATTAAAGAGGAAAATGAATTGTCTAACAAAAGACATGACCAAAAGGGACCCGAAAAGGATCACCTTTCATCTTCTAAAAAAGAGGAGAAGAAGAAATCTTTCCCTAAGGATTTAGGTAATTCTAAGCAAAAAGTCTTAATGGTTCACTTTGTTATGGTATACAAGAGGAAAGAGTTTCAAACTTCATTTTAAGCCCAAATAAAGGATATCACTTATGGTTTAAAGGACATGATGCTTCCTGTCACTAACCTTAGTGCTCCTATGATTTGAAAATGCCTACAAAAGGGATTTGTGAAGCCCTCATAAGGGCTTCCAATTGAGCATACAAATGGCTTTGATCCTAATGCTTATAGACTATTAGCCAAAGTTGAATATGCAAAAGACAAAGCTTTTAAGTTCTTGAGGGCTTCAGAAGATAGTAATGAGGAAATCAAGATAGCCACTAACAAGATACACAAAGTGCGGAGAGAAAATGGTACCACTAGTCAAACCTCTAGGGCTGGTCTTGGCTATGAATTCTTAACTCCATTATGCATAAAAATTCATAAATAGAGCTTTAGATATATTACTGTAGATGGAGATGAAAAGAATTAATATAACTCCTTAAAGCTCTTAGCTTTTGATAGACTAAGAACACCTCTAAATTGGATTTTAGTATTTAATCATATTAGGATTCAAGAAGGAGAGACATCTAAGTGAGAAATGTTTATATACAAGTAAGGCTTAGGTCTCAAAATCCCAAAAGGAAAAAAATAAAAGGAAAAGGTATCGTACTATTTTGATTGATTTGAAAGACATGCACAACATATTTTCTTTTAGAATAAGGCAAAAGACTGGATGGGTGGTAAAAACTAAAGAATCATTCACAGCTTAATAACAAATGATAGTGATTACTAATCCTATTAATGATGAACAAGAAAGAAATGATGAAATAGTAGGAGCATATTATCTTAATATAGAAGATGTTGATCAAGATGAGCCATCGATAGAAGAAAATGTTGAATAGGTCCCACCTACTTTCAAAAAGGGAAATTAGGCTATAGTGAATAAACTAAAACAAAATAATATTAGGGCACAAGAAGATCTATGACTTATATTTCTAAGTGCAAGTTTATCTACTAAGGAAGAAAGGGCATATATAGAGCTAGTCACTAAGTATCGTGCTGTCTTTGCCTAGTCATATAAGGGAATGCCTAGGTAGATCTAAAAGTTGCAATTTATTACCTAACAATAAGGAAAAGGATAAGACCTAACAAGCAAGCTAAAATGCATTTTCAACCACAATTGATTTCACTAACTAAGGTTGAGGTTAATAAGCTGATTGAAGCTGGTTTCATTTGTGATGTCTGGTATCTAACTTGGATTTCAAATATAATCCTAGTTCAAAGGAAGAATGGGTAAATAAGAATGTGTGTTGATTTTTGAGACCTTCATAATGTTTTTCCAAAAGATGACTTCCCACTTCCCATCATTGAAATCATGGTTGATGTTATCATCGGATGTGCCAAGTTATCATTTTTAAATGGGTTTTTTAAATACAACCAAATTTTCATAGCACTAGAAGATGATATAACAACAACATTTAAAACACCAGAAGGAATATATTGTTATAAAGTTATGCATTTTGGATTGAAAATGCAAGGAGTCGTGCAAAAAATCTTTGATGATATGCTTCACAAAAATGTTGAATGTTACATTGATGACTTAGTTGTGAAGTCTAAAGAGGTAGTTAACAAGTCTTTTGAACATTTAAAAAGTTTAATATCAAAATAAACACTTTAAAGTGCACTTTTAGAGTCTTTTTAGGGAAATTCTCAAGCTTCATTATGCAACATAGAGACTTCAAAGTTGATCAGTCAAAAATTGATACCATTTTTAAAATGCCCAAGCCAAGAAACATCTATGAACTCAACATTTTACATGGAAGGTTGGCCTACATTAGAAGGTTCATCTCTAATTTAGTAGGGAGGTATCAACCATTTAGCCACTTGATGAAGAAAGATGTCCCTTTTGAGTGGGATGAGGCATTTAGTTTTAAGTGCATTAAGGAGTATTTGCTAAGTCCATCTATCCTGAAGGCACCAATTCAAGGATGACCTTTTATTTTATATTTTACCACCCAAGAACATTCTTTAGGACTTTTACTTGTTCAATAAAATTATGAAGGGAAAAAACAAGAACTCTACTTCCTTAGTTGAATTATACTTTCATTGAAAAATGTGTTTGGCATTGATGTTTGTAATTAAGAACTTAAGGCATTACTTATAGGCTCACTTGATTTGCTTGATTTCGTGAGCTGATTGGATCAAGTACTTTATGTCGAAACTAGTTCTATCTAGTAGATTAACCAAATGGACACTTTTACTATAAAAATTTAAATTAGTGCCACAAAAAGCAATCAAAGGGAAAGCTTTAGTCGACTTTTGAGTGAATCATCTAATTCCTAATGATTGAGAATTCTCTAAAGATCTTCTCAATGATGAAGTTTTCTTCATTGAAACTCTACGACCTTGAACAATGTTCTTTGATGGCACTGCTATATGTGATGGTGTAGGTGTTGGAATTGTATTCACCATTACTGAAGGAAAAGTACTACCATTTGCATTCAATCTCACTAAGCTATTTTCAAATTATATAGTAATGTACCAAGCTTTAATCCTTAGCCTTAAAATGGTAGTAGATATGGATATTCCATTTCTCAAGATATTTGGTGATTCAAAAATCATCAATTAGCTCCTTTCACTATATAGAGGAAAGAAGGTTGAAATTTTGTTATATTTCAAGTATGCAACAAGTCTAATTGCATCATTAGATAAGGTGACAATTGAGGATGTACTTTGAACAAAGAATCGATAAGCTAATGCATTAGCAAATTTGGCTTTGACACTAGCATTACGTAATTCAGAAATTAAGGTACCATTATGTCAATGATGGTTTGTGTTACTCAAAATAAAGGATGAAGAACAGATTTGTGTTTTCTATATTCATGAAGTTGAATAGGAAGATAAGAGACAACCACTTATCGATTACTTAGAACATGGAAGTTACCTAATAGCCCTCAACATAAAACAGAAATAAGGCATCGAACTCCTCAATTCATATTCTACTAAGGTGTGCTTTACCGTTATTCTTTTGATGAGGTCCTATTATAAGGCAATATAAGAAGCACATTTAGGGATATGTAGTGCTCGACAATTAAAGCTAAAACTTCATTTTCAAATCAAGAGGATGTGATACTACTAGCCTACAATGGTAAAAAAATAACATGGACTATGCTAAAAGATGCCAAAAGTGTCAATTTCATACAAACTTAATTTGCCAACCTCCTGAGCACTCAATCGATAGTTGCATCATGGCCATTTGATGCTTTAAGACTAGATGTAGTTGGGCCTTTACTAAAAAGTTTTGGCGAACACTGTTACGTCTTGGCTGTAATTGGGTACTTTTCCAAATGGTTGAAACTGTTGCATATAAAGAAATTAAGAAGGAAACTATGGTGCACTTCATCTGAACAAATATTATTCATCTTTATGTTGTGCCTTACTATATCATAACTGATAAAGGAAAAGAGTTCCATAACAAGGAGATGGACAAGCTATGTAAGCACTTTGATTTCAAGCAACACTTATTATCCATGTATAATGTGCCAACTAATGGACTTGTAGAAGATTTCAATAAAACATTTTACAACATTCTTCAAAAAATTATTAGTTGATAAAAAAGGTATTGGCATGAAAGAATGGGTGAAGCATTATGTGTATATCATACCAAACACCATACACCAACACAAACCATTCTATATTCACTGGTGTATGGTGTAGAAGTTATTCTTCCATTAGAGTGACAAATTTCATCCTTAAGAATTGTTGTTCAAGAAGCACTTACAAATAAGGTAATGTCCATCTATGCCTTGAGGAGTTCAAAGCTCTTGATAAAAAGTGACTTGAAGCACAACAAAGATTACAATGTTATCAAGCTCGATTATCTATACCTTTTAATAAAAACGTGTGATGATAATCATGTCAAGATGCATGGGAAACAAGTTCAAATTTATGGCCCTTATGTTGTTCAGGAAGTTTATTCAAATGGTGCATATATGATTGTTGATCAAGAAGGAGTGCGAGTTGGACCCACTAATGATAAGTTTTCAAAGTGCTATTATCCTTAGACATTTGACGTTGCTTCTGGCCCGCATGAACAAAAACTATGAACGACTAAAAAAACAAAATAAAAGAAACAATCAAATAAAAAAGCAATGAACTACATAAAGACTTGATCTTTCTTAAGAAGGTACATAGGCAGCTTGGTATTTTGCCAAGTTTGGTCACTCCAACAAAAAAATATTTAAATTCCTTTAAGTTTGCATATAGAATAAAATCTAACTTTATTTATCTCAAGAAAAATTATTCCATGTATATAACCATGAAAATTATAAATGCAAATTAAAAAAAAAGATTTATGGCTATCAATTAAGATTCTGTAGATCATTAAATTTAGCATCAAGTAACTTTTAGGCTAGCTCAAGGCATGTCTATCAGCTTCACTTTGAACATGAGTAGCCTCATTTGATGATATTTTTGCTTTCATTTGAGACATCCCATTTGCTAAGTTTGATATGTCGTCATTAAATTTCTCTAAGGAAGACTGAAGTTGTTCTTTTTTTTTTTTTAAAAAAAAAAAGCACTTATGTTCTTCTTCAAACTTAGTTTTGTCTCTATAGAAGAATGATCACCAATAAATTAATGCTTAAGAGTTAAGAGTTCATTAAGTTTCTTAGCAAGTCTTTTAAACTCTTTGGATTAAGTGTCTAATGGCATTTATAGAGAGATTAGACTTAAATTATATTCATGTTTGAACTTTTTCAAGGAAGCTTGCAAACTGCTTCTTTGGAATGTTGGTGTCAATCTTTTCAACTTCCCAAAGTTCTTCTAAAGCCTTATTAATTTCTTTAGCTAGAGAAATAACTTTTATTCTAGGAATGCGAGCAATCTTCTTTTGCAAATCTTGCTAGGACATCTTAGCCACTTGGCATTGATACTTGAGCACAATATCATTACTGCAAAATGCAAAAATCTCAAATGAGATAGGACAAGTCACAGGTTCTAAGGTCTTATCTTATTCATAAAGACTCTCTAATGTTATAGGCAACTTGAAGTCTTTTCTTTTGAACAAGCAATGTTTGTTTCCATCAATGGCAAGTAACAATTATTCATTTAAAGCTATGGCATTTGCAAGACACTCAAACTTATCAAGAGCACTAACTAAAGCTTCAATTGGTGTAGCAATAAACTACAAAAAAAGGAGGGTTAAAAGTTAGCTACTATAAATTTGAAATAACAAAAGAAAAAATAAAAGAAAGAAGAAATTTTACATCATTGTTAATAAACATGCGGAAGAAAGAGGAAGTGGAGATGTCTTCAATTTGGTATAATTGAAGCATATCACATGCATTGACCTTGGAAATTTAATATCTTTGAGGATCATCACTATCACTCTCGTTTTCATTACCACCTTCTTCGCCTCTAAAAGCCTTTATGATATCTTTTTATGAGAGCTTCTCAGTAAAAGTTGTAACTTTCTCTACTACTTGTAATGGACTATAGACCTCAATAAGTTTAAAGGAGATGTTTGAATTTGTTAGTTGGTCTTTGTTAACCTTTTTATAATAGACGCCATTCTACCAGCAATCTTTTCTTTTGGAACATCATCAAGAACTATCTTGTTCTCATTATAAGAGTGACAATTTTGTTTCAAAATAATCAACACTAATATTCTCTCCTTTTCATTATCAATTTCTTTTAAAAGGTGTCTAGAAGTATGCTTTTCTTGATGAGTATATGTAACCTTGGGCTTATATGATTTGAATAAACTTGGTACCAATTTAAGGTCAAGGTTCTTATTAGTTGGGAAAACTAGGCACCACTTTTTAAACTATTAGTTTATATATTATTGGGTAGTAGAAAAAGGCTCTTTAAGTGTTTGGATAGGAATTGTCGTAGTAGACCCACTCTTTAGTCTAGTGTGAGAACTCCAAAGTTTAAGTGCATCTTCTAGTGTTGATTATTCAAAGACTATGAATATTTTTTGGAATATCTTAACAAAACCTAAATTGTCTACAAAACCTATAAGGACTATTTGGGTTAATGATCTATCCATCCTTGTACTATAAAGTCAAATAGCTAGAACGAAGGCTAATGAATAATTAGACCATCCAAGAGATAGAGAATTGTCATCTTTGAGGACATAAGATTTCTTTGGTAAAACACTTTCTCTAGAATTAAGAACACATTCCTTAAAAAGCATAAATGCTTGGTGCTTCTTAAAGTATTATGCCATACTTTTTCCACTATAAAAAGTCATCATGGCAAAGTCTACTTTATCCTCAATGCTAAAGCATGTTCCAAACCTATCAACTAGTCATCCATAAATGTAATGGATTGGAAATGGTGTCTTACATCATCATAAATTTGTTAAAGTGGAAATAAAATGCAAATCACAAAAAATGCTAGCTAATTTAATAATGGCTAGGTAAAAGGAATCACCAATGGCCATCATGCTCGCAACCTTAAAAGTGTTAGGGCATATAAGGCTAGTGTTTTCATGAAGAAGAATGAATAAACATAACTAGAAAGAAATTAAAGCAACCAAATACACTTTTTCTTATAAATTATGGTCTTCTAATCTAAGTGTTATGAAAGGCCTTTGCCATCTTTGATCACAAGGTAATGGTGTGAACTAACCCCAGTTAGGTTAAAAATCTTCTTAAAATTAATGTTTCATTTTGCATAATCTTTTTCTGGTGGCTTAGCATATTTGTCATCATTACAGAACCAAAACTACACCGAACTCTCAATAGTCATTGTAAAATCATCGCTAGCTTTATGAGAATGCCTATGAATTACATGAAATAAGTATTGACAACTACATGACAAAAACAATTGGCCTTTATTATCAACTTTGATTAATTCTTTAGTAAAAGGGATCACTTCATCATAAAACATGCCGATGCGAACGATCCTTGCAAAATTTAGAGAACCTATAAATATACTTGACCAAATTAGTCAAGTTAAAGAAAATGAAAGTTGTAAAATTGTAAAGTACACTTAACTAGTCATTTAAGTTTAAAAAAAAAGTCAAAAGCATTGAAATTACAAAATAGACTTGACTTGCCAAATAGTCAAAAGAAGTAAAGTAGAGAATAAAACTAGTATTCCATGCAAAAGCGAAGCAAAAATTCTAAACAACGGTCTTCAAGCGAAAGCAATGTGGAAACTTAAAATAGTCTTTAAGGAGAGGCCAAACAAAAATTCAAAGAAGAAGCAAAACAATCAACTCTATGTAGAAACAAAGAAGAAATCTCAAGATAGTCAAGAAAATTACACATTGACGTGGCTAACAAAAATCAAGTTCACAAGTCAACTTGATTTGTTGAATAACTATGAAATTCAAAAATTGACTTGACTATTAACAATAGTTAATGAGGCATAATCAAGAAGTTAAATAACAAAATCACAAGTCCACCTAGCCGATGAAAGCGAAAAAGTTCAAATCGATTCTACAATTTAAGAGACTAGGGAGTCCTAATGAAAGAAGAAGCAAATTAAATATCATAAGTCGACCAAGCCAATGAAAGCCAAAAGGTATAAGTCAATTTGACAATTCAAATGACTAGGGATTCATAATTAAAGAAGCATTAAATTGAAGATCACAAGTTGATTTTCAAAGAGTTCAATTCAATTTTTGATAACTCAAAAGGCTAAAGTGTTATGATCATAATATAGCCAAATTAAGTTGGTGGTGACAAAAAAAAAAAAACCTATAAACAAATAGAGGTTGATTAGAAAAAAAAAATTCTTAGCCTTAATAAGAAAAGGTTAAAAAGAGAAGAAAAGCTAAATGCAAAAAAAAAAAAAGATTAAAAAAAGAGCTAAAAAAAAAAAGGCTTTAAAAAGGGCTCGATGAAGTTGCTGGTAACAATTTGTTGCACAAGGTTATGGCGTGATGTCACATCACTATCACCTAAAAAAACAAAAGCAAAGTAAAGTTCACATGGTGTGAACTTCCTCCGTTGCCCAATTTGTATACATGCAGATGAGACAAACCATCAAGGATCCCAACTTAGACAAGACATGCCATCAATATTTAACAAAAAAAAAAAAGGAAAAGGGGCATTCACATGGGTATAACTCTCATTATCCAATATAAACATATATATTGTTATATGTTGAACCAAACCATCATAATTTTTTTTCAAAAAGAGAAAATTATGATGCAATTACTGCATAAAGTGGTGTGTACAAGATCATTAAACAAAAACAAAAATGCCAACAAAAGAAAGTCAAGCAACATGTGAAAGTCTAGTTACTTAGTATTACTGCCAACATATAAAAGTTAAGCCAAAAAAGATATATAATAAAATAAAGCCATCACTTAAAAAAGAAAGAAAGAATAGGTTTATTGTGGTACCAAAACTATGATAGAAGTAGATGGCCAAAGCAAAAGGTAAAAAATGATCAAAAGCTTTACTTCTTGGAACAAAAGAAATCCCTATGTGATAAGCTAATAGATTTAAAGAAAAGAAACAAGGAAAGAACACCTCTCAACCCAAACGAATGGTGGATAGATATTTATGTTATTGGGCATGTGTGTTCAGACTAAGGATGTTCTCCACCATTACCTCTAAGAACAAAGAAAAGATGTTCATGGGAAATTCTACCACTACTGAGATCCTTAATGAAGGCAAAGTGATACTGAAGCTAACTCCTAATAAGGAGTTGACTCTAAATAACGTATATGGCAAAAATTCATAAAATCCTGGTGTCTAGTTAACTTCTTAATAAGTAGGAATTTCGCATAGTGATTAAGTTAGACAAAATTATTTGTCTAAGAGTGGAATGTATGTGGGAAGGGGTTATGTACTTGATTGGTTATTTAAGCTCAATATTCCTATAATCAAAAGAATGAAAGTAAGTACTTCTTCTGCCTACTTACTTAAGTCTTTCAATAGATAGTGTAGTAGATTTGGTCATATTAATTATGACACCTTCAAAAGGTTAATTAATTTAGATCATATACCTAATTGCCACTTTGATTACAAACATAAATTTGAGATTTATGTTGAGACAAAATTAATAAGGTCATTTTTACAACTAGTTTACAAAAATATTGAACCTCTTAATTTAATATATAGTGATGTGTGTGATTTAAAGTTCATATAAGTAAGAGGTGAAAGTAAATATTTTTTAACTTTTATCAATGATAGTGCAAAATATTATTATATGCATTTACTTAAAAGTAAGGATGAAGCTATAGAGAAATTTGAACTCTATAAGCAAAAAGTTGATAATCAACTTAATAAAAAAGTTAAGGTGTTGAGAAGTGACCATGGCAGTGAGTATGAAAAACCATTTGGAGAATTTTGTGCAAAGATGGAATTATACACCAAATCACTGCAACTTATTCACCTTAGCCAAATGGTGCTACTAAGAGAAAAATCATACCATGAAAGAAATGATGAATGTAATCTTGATAAGTTTTGGTTAGGGAAGCTATTTTATCAGCAAATAATGCACCCCAAAAGAAAGTAGATAAGTCCCCATATGAGTTGTTAAAATGAAGGAGGTCTTTTTATGAATATTTATAAACATGGGGGTCTCCTACTAAATTTGCTTTTCCAATACCAAAGGAGGTGATAATGTGCACAAGATCAATCGATTGCATTTTTATTGGTTGTGCACATAATAATAGTGCTTGTCAAATTTTTATGCATGAATCTAAAATTCTAGACATATGTAAGAACAAAACAATATGATAAAAAAAAGTACATCATTCTTTGAATAAATATATTTCTATGCAAATCTATAAAAGGAAAATTTTGCCTAAACAAATATATGAGACTATAAATGAAGATAGTCAAGACTAAGAACAAATCTAAGATTAAACTAAAAAAGAAAAATCTGGATTTAAGGTTAAACCTATTGAAGTTGAGTTGAGGCGCAACAAGAGAGGTAGGATAAAAAAAATTCTTCTGATTTAGATTTTCTAACTTATATGATAAAAAGTGAATATTATATTTATAAAGAAGTTGTAAATTCTTCAGAAGGTCTTTTATAAAAAGCGACCATCAAGAGTGATACAAAATCATACTTATAAACTAGTGGATCTTCCTCTTGGATGCAACCTATAGGATTCAAGTGGATCTTCAAGAGGAAGATGAAAGATAATACTTCAATTGATAAGTACAAGGCCAATCTTGTAACTAAAGGTTATAGGTAAAAGGAAGGTTAAATTACTTTGATACATATTCTTCTATAATAAAGATAAACTCTATTAAGATGATACTTGCAATTGCAGCACTACGCAATCTTGAGGTACATCAAATGGATGTGAAAATTTCTTTATTAAATGGAAAGTTAGATAACGAAATCTATGTGAAATAATTTAAGAGTTTTGTTATCTCAAGATAATAAAAAAAAGGTGTGTAGATTGATTATGTCTTTATAAAACTTAAAGTAAACAACAAACAAATAAATGGAATGTTAGATATGTGTTCGTACTAACAAGTGCAACTATATCATGGAAATCCTATAAACAAACAATTATAGCTAGATCCATAATGGAACATGAATTTATGGCATTAGATAAATATGGTGAAGAAGCTGAATGACTATGCCATTTCTTAAAAGATATTATAAGGTGAGAAAGTCCTATGCCATCAATTTGTGTTCATTTGATGGTCAACCTACAATTGAAAGGTAGAGAGTAACATGCAAAATGGTAAGTCTATACACATATATTGTAGGCTTAATATCATTAGATAACTACCCTTAACTAGAGTTATCACTATTAATTATATCAAAACAAAGGATAATATTGTTAATTTGCTAATCAAAGGATTGAATAAAGAGTTAGATAATAAGTCATCGAGGGAAATGAGATTAAAGGCCATAAAAGAGTGACAATTCAATGTAAAGAAAACCCAATCTACTTGACTAAAGATCTCAAGATCTAGGATCAAAGGGACAACTTAGTTGTATAGACTTGTGTGGTCACTGTGAGGGTTAGCCTTTTATACATTTTTTATGATGTGATACCTATAGGAAAGAAGTTAATTTATACTTTTAATGACTGTTATGTATCAAAACAACTAGGCAGAGTAATGAGAGTTACTCTTAACTAATAAATTATCTATGTGAGAGAGAAGTGAGACCATTTTGAAGGAGAATTGTATGGGACTCAATTCTTTAGAAACTCTTGCAAAACCAAACAGATGTCATGGCTAAAATTAGCATAATAATGAGAAATGAATTGTGTGAGAAATATTCCTATGCGAGGTATATCATCATTTGTGTAAATGGTATAACAATTCAGGGATATCATGTCTACCAATCAACTAGTAAAAGTAAATATATTCTTATAAAAAAAGGTTAAAATGGTAATACCTACCTATCCTATATGGATTTCAGCTCTAAAAACTTTATCACTAAGTCAAATTTTATATATTTTATTTCTTTTATCAATTTCTTTCATGTGGAGCTATTCAAAAATAGTTTACAAAAATCATTATCAAATAATATTTTGAGGCTTAATTTTGAGTAAGAGTGAACCATCAAAGTGAATTTATTTCTCCTCTACGAGTGAATGAAAAATTAAGACTTAAAGTATGGTACATAAAAATCTACCAATATATAACAATGAGAGAAATAAATTTGGATTAATTCTATAATGGGTGAAATTAATTTGGTTCAATGTTGTAATAATATAATCGAATCTAATCAATTTTAATTATTGGAATAATTATTTTAATTATTTGATTTTTATTTGCAGATAATTACTTTTTCAACTAATTATCTTAATTAATAGAATTTATAATGATTAAATTGATATGAAATTAATTTTAGGTAGTTACATCTCTATTTAAATAATTATATAAAAGTTTTTTTTCATCTTCTTGATTTATATCTATATTATTCTAAAAATTTAAAATAATTTATTATCTCTTATTTTTTTTATAATCTAAAATATTTTTTTCTACTCTAGGTTGTTTGATAGAGTTTTGATAAATTTAATTTGCTGGAAAACAGTTTTCATAGTATTCGACTTCTGGTTTGTGTTGTATCCTAAGATTCAAACGCTATTATATCCTTAAACATTAGTGGTGAGAGATTTTTAAAGATATCGTATAACACATGAGTCTCAAACATCTCTTTTTCACTTTATTACTTTTATTTTTTTTTTGTTTGCATCTCTCTTTATTTTATGTTTATAGTTGCTTTAATTGTTCTCCTTATTTTATTTATATTAGTTTTTATCAGAATTTATATGTGGTATTCTATTAATAAGAAGTAATAGATGCCAAAATAGTAACTCATAAAAAAGTTTAATGATAAAATTAAAAAAATGAAAATCTAAAACAAGCAAAGTAAAATTTCCCAACATGGTCAAAATGATTTTATCAAATAGCAATTAACTGATGCCAAAACAATGTTATAAAAAAAAAAGATAAAAAAAAAATAAACACACTGTAAAGTGTATATATATATATATATTTTATCAAAAGAAGGACAATGCATTTAAAGAGAAATATCTCGGGTTACAAACTTAGCAATAGAAGCTGGAACTTCCGCCATGAGAAGCATACAAGCATCCAAGGAGGAAGCCCATAAAGCAGGATTGTAAGCAACCATATTTGCATCCCTACAAACATGCGAGAAATTAATAGAATAGAAAGATAAAGCAACATGCCCAATATCTGCCAACAGGAGTTGAACCTGATCCCATCCCTTGGACGCACCATTAAGCTTATGAACCAAAGAAAGATTGCCTGATTCCACAAACAAGGAGCCAAACCCACTATCCCAAGCGCACTGTAAGCCAAAAAACACAGCCTCACACTCAGCTAATTCAACTGACATGCAAGCCCCAATGTTCTTCGCTGCAGAAAGCAAAACTTGCCCAGCCCCATCTCGAATAACACGCACCCATCAGATGCATGATGATTAGAGAAAGATTTATCATAATTCAGTTTGTAACCGTCAGCTAAAGGAGGGCTCCAAGTTTGCATAGCAGCCACCAAACTTTCTGGTATCCTAATGAACTAAGCCTTTTACCTCCCGAAAAGAATTCAGAAAACTAACACCTCGAAACACCACGTCAGAAGGTTGCAACGAACGCTTTCCGTAAATCTGTAGCTTATGTTCCTTCCAGATACTCCACAAAATAGCTGCCATGAGTTCCATCTGATCCTTGGTAAGTACCTCATACAATGTATTTATCCAATTAAGAAAATTCCTACCCACATTTGATTTAATTTTTAATTTTTTGTATTTATCTTTTTAAAGTTATTAATGTTTAACTTTAGTTGGACTTGTGTGATTCACACCTATAAAGTTATTAATGTTTAACTTTAGTTGGACTTGTGTGATTCACACCTATCATGTAATGAAAACTTGGATCTATTCAAGAAGTTTGCTTAAATTAAGGGAAAAAAAAGTTATTTGGACTTTATTTAACCATTTGAAGAAAGTTTAGGGACCAAATTGAGCTTTATTATTAATTTTTTTAAATCAATTCACGCATCGAACGCGCATGCAATAGCCTCCCTAAAATTCAAAACCACACTGCTTGGAGGGAAAAAAAAAATTAGAGAAGCAAGAAAAAAAACCCAACTCCTTTGCTCCCCACCAAAATCCAACTCTCTCTGTGACAAAATGGCCGAAATTCTAAGCCCTAGTAAGCAGAGATTCGCCAGGATCCAATCCCCTACCGCCCCCTTCTTATTGAGCCCCAACGACGATAAGCTCGAGCGCGCTCAGTCCCGTGCTGCACGTTCTGCCGCCATCCGCCGCAAGCTTATCTCTGCCCATGCTACGCCACCGCCTGGCCAAAATCCCGATCCCTGCCTCGACAAGCAGCAGATCCTTGACCTCTTCCACAACTGCATCAAGCTCGCCAGCGAAAATGTCCGTTTTGCCTCCGCTTTCTCCTCTTTCTAATAATCTCGTGTTAATTTGAGTCCAAATAATTTTTTTTTTCCGGATCTCTTGTTTTATTGATACTTTAGTTTTGGAGTTGTGCAGAAAATAAATCAAAAGAACACGTGGGAGCTGAATTTGATAGACCATCTTTGTGAGATTATCAAAGTGGAAGAAGAGGAGGATGTAGAAACCAATTTTCAAAAGGTCAATCTTATTTGAATTCATTATTCATTTCTTTATTTCTACATAATTATTTATATCTAACCCGAAATTGAATTGTTGTAATTTTGAATAATATGGTTTTATTTCTGTTTTATGTATGAACAATGTCATTTTAATTAGGGGTTTAGAATAAATTGGAAATTTTTTCAATATTTATATTGGCCAAGTAAAATAAGCTATGGATTGGCGTTGATGTTCTGTCAAGTGATTCAATACCATACGATGATGACTTGTGTTTTATAGTTTTATTTGCCTCCAATTTGATTGGTGCCAACTTTTGATGTTTACATTTCATCCATGATTAATAGCAATTCCTCTCCCCCCCAGTAAAAAAAAAAAATCAAAACGTATTCTGTGTACTTTTCCATTGGGATGGGCAACATCTAAGAGAGTTCTTTTTTGCCCTCGTTTTTACTCGTAGTGAATGGTCCATCTCTATTCTTTCAAGCATCCTTCCTGCTTGTACTAAATTTGCATTGATATTCATTGCATTTGAATTTCAACAGGCCAGCTGCACCCTAGAAGCTGGAGTTAAAATTTATTCATTAAGGGTGGATTCTGTGCACTCAGAAGCATACAAGGTCCTTGGTGGGATTAATAGGGCAGGTCAAGAAAATGAACAAGGTTAGGTTATTACTGTAACAAACTTGTCTTTTGTTCTGTTTTCCTGTTTTTCTTGTTCCGTAGAAGGTAGCAGTTTTTCCCTCTTTTGCAGGATTACTCACTTGAGGAGAACTATTGGCTTTATAGAACTAATAAATTGAGAAAAATTGCATTTTTGCTAATCTATATTAGTGGGCTGAATGAAATGTAAAGAATTATTGAAATTATTTCTCTTGTTTGGCCTTCATGGCTTGTAAGCATACTCCTGGTTTTTGTTAATTTCTCAATGTTGTGTTGTGATGTCAGATACTATTATGGAGGATGGCAACATTGACAATACACAAGCGGAAGGCCATTCGAAAAAGGAGACTGAAAGAAAGGTCGACCATTTTTCTCATTCACAAACTTTATTGATTACTAAAATACATGCTAACAGAAGTTCATTCATGCAGCTTTCATCTTTGTCAACATTAGAATCATCTTTTGAGGCTCTTAACGTGAAGAAGTTTGATGGTGATTGCACCTCATACGCCATCTCCGCTTCTAGTATAAGAATTAGAATCTAGTTAATAATGAAATTGAATTTTCTTTTCAGTTGCATTTGCTGTTGATCCATTATATCATCAAACATCTGCGCAATTTGATGAAGGAGGCGCTAAGGGTCTTTTGTTGAATAACCTTGGGGTCTATGAAGGGTGTCAAGTGCTGTTTGATTCACAAGAAGTACCAGGGAAGTTCACATCATGTCAAAATCAACATGAAAGACAAGATACAATCGATCTTTCTTTTGCTAGAGGTGTGGGATATTTGCTTTTGATACATATGGGGTTTCTGATATACTATGTTAAAATTTAAATGGTTCATTCAGTTACAATAACTGACTTCTTCTTGTTTTCCTTCCCAGATTTCATTGAACAAATGGTACTCAATATGCGAATGAAGGAAGAAATTTCTCCAACTCTGGCAAGCATTATCAATCAATTTGATGAAGATAATAAAAGGCCATTATGTACTTTTCCTTCTCTCCATAAATCTGCTGATGAAGTTGAAAAGAATGACGAAACTTATATTGAAGAAGTTGATTTTGATGGCAATGCATTTGGGACTGGTGGAACACGGAATTTTGACCACGATGACGTGCAAAGTGTTGTGGATGACAACCCTTATGGTGCAGATACATCTTTACCAATTTTTATTGAGGTTTACAAATATAATTTTCACCTCGACATCTACATCTTTTGGTTTAACTTTGCTATTGAAAAACTTAGTGAAGTTACAATTAATTCTTGTAGGACAATGAACCATTTTCTTTCCACGGCCCTGATATAGATGACACATTTGAGAAGGTTGATGAGTACTTGTTTTCTAGTCTGCGATTCATGTCAAAACAAAATGCTTGGGCAGGTCCTGATCATTGGAAATATCGGAAAGCTAAAGGTAAGGTTTAGCTCAGTTCATTCAAATGTTATCCTTGTTTTATACCAATAGACCATTTGCAAGGAGTTATAATGCGGGAGTTCATCCATAGGTTCAGAGGATAATTCAAATGAAAAAGGATCGCCAGGAACAACAAGGAGACCCAAGGCTAAGAAGCAAGCAGATCTTGATATTGATTTTACAAAGGCCATGAATGAAAAGATGCCAGATGTCTTTGCCCCTCCTAAAAATCCCAAATCATTACTTTTGCCTTCTACTAGAGCACCACCATGCAGCACAACACTTCCTGAAGATTGCCACTATCAACCAGAGAACCTTGTTAAATTATTTCTTCTACCTAATATAATGGTAATTCTAGTCATATAATTCTGGGATTGTTCATCATAGACATTGTATTCATTTTCCTTATCTTTGATGGGAGAATTTTTCTGGTTGTAGTGTCTCAGGAAAACAGCAAAACGGCACCAAGGTAATTTTTCTTTTAACTTCAAAGACCTTAAAGTTGTTTCTTAACTATGCAAGAAATACTAGAACTTCATCTCTTTTTCCTTCTAGAAGAAGCTTAAGATTTATGTATCTATCTTGCTTCTAGTAGTTCATACTTTTAGTTTATCAGTCAAGTAATGCTATAATCAGATTTCATAAATGCCAATGTTTCAGGAGACATAAAAATTTACTGCTAAATTTTTTTCATAATGTAATTGGTAATTGTTCAGTCTTAATTACTGTGTTCTCTTTGAATCATAATTTTGAAAATTGGTGTGAATTCTTTTTTTTCTCTTTGAATTGAGTTGTATTCATGCATATTGACCTTTAGTTAATTGCAAATTAACAGGATTGATTGGAAATGTTTGTTAGAAAATGATTTTGGTGGATGGAAAGGATTTATACATCTAGAGAGAATCTATCATTTGGTATAGTCAACCATGGAGTGCATTTGTGAATTTGATTAATGCCTCATATGCTGAAATCTTCTAAAAGGATGTTCTTCTACATTTTGTTTTTAATTCCAATATCGTAGATATTTAATTAAAGTTTTGTATTTTTGTCAAAATGTTTGAACTTGGATGAAAGATCTGGCCAAGTAAATTGTTGGTTTTCATGCTTTTGCAATCCATCAGCTAAGTTTGATCAAATTTGAAAAACAGAGTTATTGGACTTTAGTTCTTTATGTTAAATGAAAAGACAAATTTGCACCTTGCGAAAATAATTTTCATGTAAGATGCTAGTTAATCTTCTTTCTCAGTTTAAAGTGTTTATTAGCCCAATAAGGAGCTTCTCTATTTTATTTGTCTCATGCTTTTACTGGAAACATGTGTTTTATCCTCAGCTTCTGGCTGAATCTGATGTTAGGCTACATTGTTCAAAGAAAGCACATATTATTTCTTTCCAATGAACTATCACATGTTATTGCACCAAGATTTGGATTTGTATAACTTCTAGTCCTGTTTTACATTTTAAATGTTATGATTATCGCCTTTTTTTTTCTTTCCAAGTCAATAAAAGTGTCCTCAAGATAATACAGCACATTACGACATTACCAGTGTCTATAATCAACCTATTCAATTTTCAGATGAACTGAGGCAGCAGTCAAATGATTACGGGGCAGTACCATCGTGGGATGACGGCAGTGTTTTTGGTGGAGAATTTGATGATGGAAACAGTTATAGTGATGTACAGGATCCCAATGCACTTGTTTCTCAGCCTCGCCAGGTGGGTTTATAGTTTAATTTTGGCCTGTCTCCTATTATCTTCCTGTAATTTTTCATTGATCTTGAACATAACAATTTCTGTTAATTAGAAGCATAACCTGGAATTCTACCTTCAAGTTAAAGGAAGAAGACTTGCATATGCAAGCATTTATTATGCTGAAAATATATTCCGGGAGACAATTTCTATATTTTCACTGTTTGGAGCGCTTGACAAATCAGACAACAAAGAACTATTTCCTGTTCAAAGTAAAAAAAAATAATGCCAATTTGAAATTAACCTTCAGTTGTATAACCAAACTGTAAAATAATTTATTTTCTCAGGATATTTTTTGTTCAGATTATTTTTGACAATTTAGATATCTTCTGCCTGAAAAATTGCATCTTATGTGTATCAAGCGCCATCTTTCTTTTGGGTCTAGTTCTTTCCTCAGAACCCTCTCAACTTTAATCCAAGGAGAATAAAACCCAAGATCTCACCCTGCGAAATTTTCAAGCTTATGGATTGAAATTTTAAATCAACTGTTCTAGATATATATAACATCTTGTACTTATGCTCTGTTTCCTCATTTAAACAATTCAGGTAAATAAAAGTGAAATCCAGTATGACAAGACTTCGAAGCAAGTTGATGTCCAAACACTAAAGGAAACTCTTTGGCACCATCTACAAGAATCTCGTCAAATGTCTTTTCAGGTAAGCTAACATTTTTGCCTTTTTTTTGGGTGAATAAACCAAAATTTCTATTAATGAAGAAACAACCGTACAGCATAACCAGGTAAAACTGAAAAGCTAGTCACAACCAAGGAGCCAAAGCTCCATTACTGTGAAACTTTGAGAATTTTAGGAAAACTGCATTTGTTATATTCCCAAAAACTCAATTTACACAAGTCTTCTATTATTGAAAAACTATCCTGTTCCTTGCATTCCAAATATAGTGTCATGCAGCTCCAAAAGCAATCTTGCTCACCCTTCAAATGACACTTCTGCCAGCTGATCTTTGTGAGAACCAACTCGCTTTCCTTCACCAGTAGTAACTACCTCTGGAGGCTGTACAAGCCAACAAAACCTTCCTCCAAACTTCCTTAGAATGAACAATCAAAGAACAAGTGATCACTCTTCTTAGTTGCTGAATAACATAGGACACAGGTTGCTGGAATTTGAGGCTCCATTTCAACACTCTATGGTCATTAACCTCTTATGAAGCATCAGTCAAACAATACAGTTATGCTTAGGAATAACAGGTGTTTTCCATACTAATTTATGCCAAGGTACCTTCACATCAAAATCGCATAGTTCTATCCAAGCATATTTGATAGAAAACACACTTGATTTCTCTAGTTTCCATTTTTCATTTGACCACAAGAACTTGACTCCTCCTTATAATGCTGTTTGATAAAATTCCCATGCTGTTAAAGCCTGTTCTTGAGCAGGATCAGGAAGAATCCATTGATTATGCTTCTACAAATCTCTGCCTTGGCACTGATTGGGATATCAGAGTCCCTAATGTTAATGCCTGGAAATTTATTAATCACTAATGAACCTTCAAGCGATGGATCAAGCCAAAAGGATACAGATTGACCAATACCAATTCTGTAAGCAACAAACTGTTTAAACTCTTCCCTGAGCTTCCAGGTCTCTCCAGCTCCAAGAAGAGTTGTACAACTTAGTAAAGCCCCAATAACTCTGCTTAAGCCTATTTGCTGCAATCCAAGTTGCCTAAAGACTGGTCAGTCAACAATGTCCTTATCTGCTTCATTTGCCTTAATTCTGAAACCACCAGCAACCTTGGATTTACCAACTGATGATCAATCATGTTTTTTTGCTTGTCTTACTATGGTTACTCGCGTGACAATTTGGACTAGTTGCCATGTCTTTACTCAACTTGTTTACTGTCTATGATTGAACTTTTTTTTTTTTTGTTAATGCTTCTTCTTTTGGCTATGCCTATTTGCACAACTAAAGCAATGGGCTAACAGTAAAGGTACTATAAATACACATAAATAAACTAAATGCTGCCTGATATTTCTCTTTTGTTTGTTGCTTATATTTCTTCACTTGCCTCTCTTATTAGAATGAAGGTGATAGTAGTTAAAAAAAAAAATTCACTCTAAAACTAACCAATTACAAAATTGATTTTACACCTTGTCTCTATTCTTAGGATTTCCCAAAGTGAACCCTAGTTAATACTTTGCATTCAAATTACCACTAAAAAGGTTGGTGCAGTGTTAAACTATTAAATCATGACCTGGGGCTGACCGAGGCTATAGGTTGGGGGGCTTTTTTTTTCCCCTTTCAATTTAATCCACATTTTTATTTTTTTATTGTATCACTCTAAAATTTAATTGTTCTCATATTTTTCTTCAGTTTACTTCATACTAAGTTTACAATTGTCTTTATTTTATTATTCTATTAATGTATTTGGCCCTAAAATTTCTCTTATTAAAATTTTTTAGTATGCAAATTCAAAATTTATCAAGTTTCAACATAATGCATTTGACTTTTTTTTTTTTTTTTATTAAAGATTTAATAAAACTTTTGGATGATATTTTTAAAATTTCTTGCACTTTATATTATTTCTTCAAACCTTATATATAGTTTAAAGAAAATTTATATCTTTATTTTGAAAATTTTAGATAATAATTTTTATTTTTTATTAATAATAATTTCAATACTAGTAAATCAACTAAAAATTGATTTATAATTCTTTATTTTTATCTTGAATCAATTGATTAAACTTCAATTTAATTGATTTTCATATTAATTTATATACGATTAAATTCTTATATCTTGTAATTATTTTTGCTGTAAAAGACATTTTTTTATCATTAATTATACTTTCTCTTTATATTTAGCTGTAGGTTGTATATTCTATTATTTTTATTAGTGATTATGTTATTTTTTTATATATATTCAATTTCATATTCTTTAAACAAATTTAGTTTATTCTAAGCAATTGAACAATTATATTTGATATTAATAGTGATTTATTTGTGTAAATATTATTTAATTGATATAATTTAAATTACTTTATATAAAAATATTAATATAAAAAATGAAGTGATATCATATTTTTAAAATTTAGATAAGAAAATAATGTATTTGTCTATTTATAATAAGTACAAATTATCAATAATAAATATAAATATTTGTTGCGGATTGTAAAATTTTACTATAGATTTTGGCCACCTCCAACCAAAGTCTTGCATCCCCCCGATCATAACTTCCATATAATTATTTGTTTTCTTCTCGTTTTTAATATATGGGAAAAACCTAATTATTAATGGGCAAGCCTTCGGAATGAATTATGTCCAGCATTTTTGCTTAAAAAAGAAAAGAAAAGAAGCTATGTCCAACCTTTTCGGTTTTAGTGGTCGCGGAGGCAAGAAAAGCATCGACAGTCAATCAGTATTCGAGAGTTGCGGGGAGAGGACATGAATATAACAGGCAACAAATAATTTTATTTTTATGCCAATAACAAATGGTTTTCTTTTAGTGTGAACATAGAAAAAGTGAGAGAAGGTATGAAGAGATTTAAATAGGCAACAAATAGTTTACTTATTCACGGAGATTTTATTTATGGGTGTTTTTGTCCATTTAATTTTAATTCATCATTTTAGTTGGTGCCTAATCAAATAGGGTTGTGAAATAGACAGCCTGTCTTTTAATCATTGGTTTATATAAGTCAGAAAAAAAAAATCTTGATTTATATAAAAAGGAAATTCGAAAAAGGCTACTATCTGAGACTATTAGATTTATTGTTATGTTAGTGCATACAGTGGGTGATTTTTCATATTTGCTATTGAAATAATAATTGGCTTAATTTATATTTATGATAAGGAGCAAGAAGCATTATCTTTCAAGAACCTATTGTCTAGCTTTCCAAGCGACTGCAGCGCTGCGGCAGCTATCAGGGACATTTCTCCTCATTTGTGCTTCATATGCTTATTACATTTAGCTAATGAACATGGGTTGAGCATTCGTGGGTGTGCCGGCTTGGATGATCTCAGGATACATCTTCCTATGAACGATTTACATGTTGATGAAGTGGTTTAACGCTGTGTCAAACTCCTTTTTGTATTTCTTTTTGTTTGTATTATGGGTGCTCTACGCAAGGTTGTAAATCTCAACAAAGTGACATGATCTGATTCTGTTAAAATGTTCCAACAGTGTTGGTGTATATTTATTTGTTGTGATATTCATATCAACACCACCTTACTTAGGTTCTACTAGTTACAATAGGTGTTAAATAATTTCAGATATTTAAGTTCATATGTTGTATTGGTCTAGTTTCTCGTTTTTTTATTTGTTTTCAGTCATTGGATATTTAAATATTGAAAAAAAAATATTTAGTAAATATCAATAATCAAAATGTTTTAATTTAAAACTAAGGTTCAATATTTAAAAAATATAACTAAATGTCAAAAATTAATTTTTCTAGCATTTAAATATAAATACTGGCATTTAGATTTTTTTATTAACATTATATTTATTGTATTATTTATCATTATATAAATTAATTAAAATATAAAAATGATTATTTTTTTTTTATCATTTTATAATATAATTATACATTCAATCGTTAAATTTTTAAATTTTTATATTTATTGATCGATCATAATTAAACGTTGATCGTTGAGTGTTAATTGTTTATCACTGATCATTATCATCAAACCAAATAGGCTTGCATAATAAATCATTCGCAAATAATTAAGGGAAGAAAAATAAATGAAGAAAAAAAATAAGAAACAATTGTAACTTTTTATTGTTTGGGAATAGAAGAAAAATAAGAATGAAAGAAAATAACTTTTATTTTTTTATTTTTTCTCTAAAATAGAGATAAAATATGATAATTAAAAGGAGTTATGATAAATTTACACTATTGTCCTTGATACTTTTCTATTGAAGGAAAAACTTTTTTTTTTTTTTTATCTAAACATGAAGAATAAAAAGAACAAAATAAATGAAGAAAAATAAAATTTATTTTTATTATTTTTTTATCCCTAAATAATTTTTCAATTATCGAAGAGTCTAATAAATAAAAAATTAAAGGTGAAATGATGCATTTCACATTTTTTTTTTTTGGGGTTAAAATAGAGTTCTCTCTCAACGTTGGCTATGACTTTATCATCTGTGAAAGGAAAATCTATTTTTGTGGCCTGAACTTTTCAAGATTTATCCATAAATATTTTTGCCAATGAGTTTTGCTGAACTTACAATTATCAAAGATTTATCTAATTTATCAAAGATGAGAATTTATTTGTAACGGAAATTTTTTTTAAAAAATATATTAATGATGGCTTAAAAAAACAAAAGAATTATGATCTTCTATAGAAAAAACTGACAAAAATTAGGGGTAAATAAAAAACTGTCTGAATCAAAGAAATTGATTGAATGTTTGTTTAGTTTATTTTTTATTATAAATCATTTTCGTTGGATTCTAATAATTAAAAAGATTGATTTCCTATTCACTTATTGTATCCAAAACCAAATCAATTTGAATCAAATCAATTCAAAAGAGGTATAATTTTGATGAAATTAACTGAATTAAATTAAAGTTTTATAGATTTGATTTTATATAGTTTGTGGTTATAAATTTGTTTTATTTAATTATTTGAAAATTTTTAATCAGTTTAATTTTTAAAAATATAAAATTTAATTAATTCAATTTCAATACAAATTGAATTGAATAAACTAGGCAGTGACATTAAATATAAAGAGATGAAGAGAGAACTCGAAAAAGAAAAGAAGGAAAAAAAATAAAAATAAAAGGGAGATTAGGCCAAGCTTCTGCATGGATCACATGGTGTTGATGTCTTTGAAGCATAGTAACAACAGCTGACTTGCAAGTTGCAACGTTGCACTGATGCGCAGATATTTTATCTCACGTCTACTTAGCAACGGAAAATTGATGTAACAGATCACAAAAATTAAAAACATGTATGACTGGGATCCAAAAGAGGGACCTTTGGGTGTTTCTATCAATGTTTTTAAAATGAAAGAAGTGATTTTTTTTTAAAGGTCTAAATAAGTCTTGAAGTGATAAATAATGATAAAATAAATCTTTTTGTGAAAATTATTATTGATTTTATACTATTTTATTAAAATTATTCTTAATTTTGTATTATTTCGTTATAAAAATTTAAAATATTAATTGAAAAGTGCACTAACTTACAAATTACAAGCCGACAATGTGTGAACTATTCTCCATCTTTTATTTCACTCTATTTGAGAGAAATTTTCTCTTATTTCTACTTTCTTAAGGACTCCTCGCCATATGAGAATTCCTCCGTAAATTAAATATTTTTATTTTTTACATTATTTTTAAATTATTTTTTTAAAATATAATTTATTACATTATAAAATAAAAATTTTTATACTAGAAACTAATAAATATAAAAATACATATATATAAACTTTATAAAGCTATATTTAATTTTTTTAGATCTCATAAGAATCTATTTATGGATCATCGTGGCGACTCGTGAGACGAGAGTGTAATCTCATTTCAGTTCGATAGAGGAGAAAAGGTGAAAATTCTCGACTCTATCTTAGAAAAGGATTTAGGGTCACTAGAAAATAAATTAAGGAAAAATGGTAACCTTTTCTGAGAAAACAACATCGTGCTATTTAAACTACATGTATTTTCCTTTCAGCTATCATAAATTCATGCAATTTTAAAAAAAAGTTATTACAAAAAACTCCAACAAGTAGATGTAATTGGATAAGCAAGTAAAATTATTACTTCACTAATACGTCGTTCTTCTACATTCTTCAACTTTGGTTTATGAAAAATTTTATTGTCGAAGTGAAACTGTATTTTGGGGGTAGGATTCTTTAAGTAGATTTAAGGATTTAGGAATTTGAAGCAAATTGCGTTATTATCGAAGTATAATTGAGTCTGATTCTCTTAAATGTACTTCATGAATGTTATGTTTTTTTTTATATGCTTTTTTTATTTTTTATTTTCTCTTTTAAAAAATTTATTTTATTATTAAATTGCATTTATAACATATGTGCTTTTTTCAGCCAGTATTGACTTTTATGAGAAAATAATACAAAATCGAAAGTAATTTAGACGAAAAATTTCATTTCGTCATTAATTCCATTACAAGTTGGATTTATTTGACATTTTAGGCTTTTTTTTAACCAAACAAACTAGTGATTGAATTAGTTAATTATTTGATTTTCAATTAATTAATTTGATAAATTTAATTTAATAAATTATTTAATATATATAATATTTAAAAAATTACAAAATAATATAATTTGATTTTAAGTAATTAATTTTTAACTTTTAATTAACCAAATTATTGATTAATTGCTAATTTTATCAATCACTAATTAATTGTAAAATTTGTCAACCTAACGAATCAATTCGATCAAAATATAAAAACACTAGTTCTTATCATCTACGTGTTTCACTTGTCTGGCACATTCAAATTTAACTTAACTACTGTAAACTCATTATAATTTATCATATTTAATTAAATTATCTTTGACAATGATTTAATTTCTAGTGTTTGTTCTGTAATATTATTCAATTCTATTAATTTTTTATTAAAATCATAGATTCATTACTATGACCTTTATGTATTTTTATTATATTTAATTGTCATCATTTACATTTTAACATGATATGGAATAATTTTTTCATTTGATTTATTATATTATTAGATCCTTTCATCAAAATTTAAAATTTATTTCATCAAACAATAGAATAATATATTTTTATATTAACAAGATATATTTTTATATGCTCTTTTCTGCTCATAGTCTGAACTCTTCATTGTTCAACTCTATGTTTCTAATTTAAGATTAATTTTAATTAATTAATTTTGATGGTAATCTTAATATATATTTAATTATGATTATAATTAATTAATTAATTTTTTTAAGTATTTTAAAATTAAAAAAATTAGTAAAGCTAATGAGATAATATGATCTTATGATTTTTAAATAATTTAAATGAAGAATTTCAATAAAATAGTCTAATAATGTGGCAAAAGATGAGAGATTATTGTATGTGACATTAAAAAGTGAAAGATAACTTATGTAATAGTAATAACCCTATGTGATTTTTTAGATTTTTTTTTAAAAAAAGCTATATGATTTTTAGTGTAAATTATTATAAACTCTTCGTAATTTATGATATTTAACTATCTTGTTACTCACATTTTAATATTATATGATTTAGTTATTTATATTTATTTCTATAATTCTACTAAGTCATTTTGTTAACTTTGTATTAAAAATTTTAGAATTTTTTTTATGATGACCTTGTGGTATGTGATTTTTAACTAGACCACACCTCATTTTTCAATATCACATGAAATAGTCATTCTTGTTTGATATATTACATTACTAAAATTATTTTTCAGTAATGAAATTATTTAAAAATTTATAATACCCTTAATATTATAATGAAAATTTTAAAATTCAACTATCCCTATTATTCTACAAATCTTATTTATTTTTTAGGTTTAAAATAATAAAAAAATTAAATAAATTAAGTATAATCACAATTAAATACACTCTAAAATCATAATTAAAATCAATCAATGAAAATTAATCAAAAATATAATAAAATAGTTTTATAATTGATAAAAATACTCTCATTTTAATTCACACATATACACTTACAATAATAATAAAAAAATTGTCCATGTCTTCTTTCACTCACATATACTTCAAATATTCACGCTGGATGTTTTCATCTTTTGTTTTTTTAAAAGATTCTGATTAAAATTTAGTGTGTGTTTCATTGCAATTGTAGTTAATTTATTTAAGTTTTTCTTGTTATTTCAAAACTGAAAAAATTTAATAAGATTGATAGGACAATTGAGATGGTAAAATTTGAAAATTTAAATATAATAGTGAGTATTGTCAACTTCTAAATAATTTTAATAAAAAAATATTAAAGTAAAAAAAAACTTTAAGACTTAACAATATAATAGATCAAACAGAAAAAAAATTATTTTACGCAATATTGAAAAGTAACGGATAATGGAAAATCATATAGTCATAAAAAAATTATAATTTTTAATAGAAAATTAACAAAAAGCCCTAATAATTTAACATAAATAAATGCAATAGACAAAATTATATAATATTGAAATATAAGGGGTGATGTGATTAAATAAGGAAAATCATAAATAATTTATAGCAATTAACCCTAATTTTTTTATGAAAAATTAATGAAATGATATAATAATATAATGAAACAAATATAAAAGACTAAATCATATGACATTAAAATATAAAATACGATTTAATTAAATAGGGTAAATCACTAAGAATTTATAGTAATCAATTCTTCAAATTTTTTAGAAACTTTTTAAAAATAGTTCAAAAACTTTTAAGATTTTTTCTTTTTTAAAATTTTTTAAAATATCCATTTGGAGTCTTTATTATTTCTTTTGTATTTTCTCATAATTTATTAAGAATTATTTAAATTTTTTAATAGGTAGATTTTACACAAACAAAATTTGATTAAAATTTTTTATTTTCATTTAAATGTTTAATAAATTAAATATAATTTATTTTTTGAGTAAATAATTATATATAATAAAAATGAGCAATTGTATATGGAACTGAAAATAAAGAACTATTTTTTTGAATTTTTAAATTAATTTTAAATATTTCAAATAATTTAAATCAAAATTACATACAAAAATGAGTTTGAGTCAGGTTTTACATTTAAAAACAATATTTTGAATCAAATTATTTATTTTTTATTTTAAAAATATATTGGGATTTTTTTATTATTTATATGATATTATTTATAATTTATTAAAAACAATTTTTTTTGAAATTTTTATTTTTAATTAAATAAATTTTATATAAATAGAATATGATTAAAATTTTTATTTTTAGTTATGTTTAATAAAAATGAGTAATTGAATTAAATTTAAACATAATTAAAAATAAAAAATATTTTTTTAATTTTAAATAAATTTTGAATATTTTTAATAATCTAATTCAAGTCATTTAGATTGATATGCAGTTTTGATTATAATTGGTCAATTTGAATTGACCTGCAGGTTAAACTTGAGTTAGATCATATTTGACTTGAAAATTTTTAGGTCATTTCAAATTTTCTTTTAAATTGGAATGAATTTAGATTAATTTTTTAGGTGAATTTAAATCAGATAAAAAAACCATCACTTCTTATCTTTTTATTTAGATAATTTGTAATACCTTATTTATAGGGTCAACTGGATTTTTAGTCTAGATTCTTAGACTAAGAATCTCATTAACCTTAAAAAAGATGTTTAATTGCTGGAATTTAATATTTTTATTTAGAATCACTTTTTTTAAAAAGTAAAATTTTTAGATAAATAATTCAAGGAATATAAAATTTTTGTATTTGGTTGGATATAGAATTTTATGAGAAATTCAAAATTAATATTTTTAATTTATACATCAAATAGTTCAAAAAAATTAACAAAAATTACTATCATTCTCCTAATGTAATTGTATATTTTTATTTAATTAATATATACAAAAAGTCTTATACAATAAAATTTATCATAGGAATTAATTTAAAATGAAATATAATTGTAATATATAATATTATAATACATAATAAATATAATATTATTAGATAATATAATTTATAATTAAAATTAATAAATAATATAATAGAATAATATTATACAATGCTATAATATAATAATATACTATATTATAATTAATAAATATTATTCAACAACACTAAATAATTATTCTCTTATTTTAAAAAGTACTTAATAATTATAACATACTAATAATTTAAAATATATAGTCTATGACAATAAAATTTAAGAAAATCTAAAAATAATTTAATTACACAATGAACTAATAAGACGCTATAATTTTTTTATAGTTCAATAATTATTTTAATTAAAATTGGATGATAATCTATATTCTTGATTTTGATTAGAATTTTTTTAAAAACAAATGTATAAGTTTTAGTTTAGTATGTGTGTGTGTATATATATATATTTCATTAATTAAAAATCTATTTATCAATATATAATTATATAATTTTTAATAATTATGGAAATAACTTTCTCATCCCTTGAAATGAAAAAAATTCTTTCTTACGTGGATAAAAAAGTAAAAGTAAAATCCACATGATCAGGTATATAACTTTTTCAAAAATACAACGTTCTCATAACAAACCAAATATTGAAATTCAATATTTTTAAATTATTTTTCTTTAAGATTTCAGTAATTAAACTCTCCCAAATCTACAATTACACCTTTTTATAAACAAAGTACAAATTATTAGGGTGGCACTAACGCCATGTATACATTTGTTAAATTTAAGAGCGCTCATAATTCAGTTAATTGAATTGTGAGCTATTTTTTAAATTAAATCGATGATTTTGATTTGAAAATTTTTTAAATGAAAACTGAATCTATTGAATTTGAAAATAAATCAATCAGCTTGGACTAACTGAAAAAAAAATATAATATAAAATTGGAGAAAACTATATATATATATAAAATCACAAATCTACATAAAACTTTGAATTGACTAAAGTACTCTTAAATATTCTATATATTAGCTAAAATTTACAAAAATTAGAATAAAAGTAATAAAGAAACAAAATATATAGACGCAAAGGAGCTCAAAATAGAAGTTAATTAACTTTTTTTTTTTTTAAATAGGAGAAGTTAGTAAAAAATTCATATATTATTTATCTCGTGCACACCTACAAATTACCATAAAAAATAACGTATGAAGTTAAAAATTAAATTAAGCAAAGTTTTAATATAATATTTTATTAATTATCTCACCATGAGAGTCAACACTACTCTTCAATAAGCTAAAATCATGTGTAATTTATTTATTAACCACTCAAATATTTTTAATTTGCCCATCAATAATCAAATAAATATATAATACATAAATAAATATATAACAATACTTTCATCTACATTAAATTATATGAATGTGTTTTAAATAACTTTCCAACACATTGTAATAATGAACATTTAAATAGATTTTGTTGTAATAATTATATTTTATAAATTCGATAGATTTTATTTTTAAATATTAAAAAAATTATAAAATCTAACTAAAAAATAAAAATATTAAAAAATCTAAAAAACTTAAATGAATGAAAATATGCACAAAACACGTTCTGGAAAACTATAATATATATATACACACACGCGCGCGCACACACATCAATTAACTGAATTTTTCAATTTAATTTTTCACTCAATTCAATTTTTAGTATTTTTGGTCACAACTGGTTAAAGTAACGCTACAATATTCTAGTTTTAGAATGATTTGTTCTATTTTGCCCTTATCTACTTAAACTTTTAGATGTTATGTTTTATTTATTTTACGAAAAATATTTTTTGAAAAAATTTTCTTTGATTTTCTAGTGTTTAAGGGTTTAAAAATCAATAAATAAAAAAATTATTTTCTAATCATAGAAAAAACTAGATCATTTTTTTAAAAAATAATATCATTTTAACTAGATCATTTTAAGAAAATAATATCATTTTTTAAAAATTATTTTCTTAATTTTGATAAAACTGTTAAAAATATATAAAAGAATTTATAAATAGATACCATGAGTCTATCAAATGTCACACATTATTATTGACTATTGGCGACTGTAACAGTCTTTAATAACCGCCATCATAGTCTCTAGTAACCGCTATCAGCCTCTGATAATTAGTGATCATCTCAAAAATTCATCACCTTATACGTATTTTAATATTTACCAATATATGAAAAATATATGAATATTTTTGTAAAAATATTATGTATTTTATATTGAAATAACATTAATAGTTTTTATTGTACTTTAAGCATTAGAAAATAATTTTCTATTATTATTCAATATTGTAACCAAATTTTAAGTTATTTTTATAAAATATATATTTAATCAACAAATATTTTTTGCAGATAATTTATTTTATGAAAAATAAATGAAGCCTTGTTTTGTCAATAAAATTCACTTAATTATGTTATATATAAATGTTTCTCTAGCTTATTTTATTTTATTATATTATTTCTCTTTCTTAACTATAATTACTAGTTTATTAATTTTCAAAAAGAAACCTCATTAATTTATTAAAATCCTATAAAAAGATGAAAGAATAAGAAACAAATTAACAACTTCCAATGAATATATATATATATATATATATATATATATATATATATATATATATATATATATATATATATATAT